>JANHGN010021566.1:12809-41009 GCA_024605025.1 Megaceryle maxima | reverse complement strand
CAAAGGTAATCAACCTAACCAAAAGAATGCAGTCTTTCTCCACCTATAAATATATAATGAACTTACCCAGATAATATCCAGGAGAGATCAAGAGAATGTGGAGCTCATAAACACGTTTCTTCAATAAATCAAAATTTTCAAAGGAATAAAGGGTGTCAGTAGTTTTCCAGGTGTGATCTATCTCAGTATTTGCTGGTTATTAATTTATTTTATAAAGAGTTGTTATATTGCTGTATTTTTCTTCTGGGATTTGCAAAGGATTTTAAGTCAATACCTTAGAAAGCGAAGATTTGAGTTTGCCAACATAATCCCAGACTGTCTTCGGTAAGATCCTCCCACCAATATGAATTGTATCTGGTAAATCCTAAACAAGAAGTATTACATGGTAGCATGAGAAAAACCAAAAGAGACTAATGTTTAAAAGCAGCACGGGTTGCCCCATCCCAGCAGCCCAGTGGCTAACACACTATTATATTTTAGTAAACTTTCATAGTTTATTTAGGAGTTAACTTAAAGTTCCGTATGCCCGTTACTGGCTTTGTTTTCATAAGGAAGCTGCTATTTAAAATACAGAGTTTTCTCCAGGCTTTCAGTTTCTCAGGAAATGCTGCACTCGTGATGACAAACCACTACAATTCTAGTGAGCTTCCTGTCACGAGGACAGCGAAAACTCATTGTAGCAAAAGCAATACCAAAAAGAACCACCAACCCTACTAATAAAAGCCCTAAACCACATTTGTGTTTGAAACTTCCCAAGGGTCACAGAAGATGCACTTCAGAGAGAAAAAAAAAAAAAAAAAAAGAGAGAAAGCTTATTTGGTTTAGTGCAAACCTTTACACTGTCTCATTATTTGAACGTGCTCCCTCCCAGAATAACATCATGCAACTGTTTTTATTTGAAAATCAGTAAAAGTGATGGCGTTCTTCAGAAATGGCCTAAGAGAATCGTGTCAGAGATCACATCAGTGACCCATCTCATCTGAGAACACCTCATCTACTTTGAAATACTGGCTCAAACTTCTTTTCAAACAACGAAGCTGAAATAAAGCTCTTACTCTGTGTTAGATCCTCAAGTACAAATAAACATGTTGAAAGACACGAGAATTCTTCACAAATTTGTGAGGAATTTTTAAAGGGCTTTAAAAATTCTTTTTTTCCCCCTAGAACTCCACTTCCTATTCCCAAAGGGATGCCATTTACCACTCCTCCAGTTCTAACAGAACAATCGAGCTCTAGTGACCCAGCCTTTCTAGCAGCAGGAACCGCAGTACAGATTTCATTCTAAACACATAAACATGTCAGTGCTAACCTCACTAAGATAATCAAAGCACCCGGAGACAGGATAAGCTTTAGTGACAAATTTGGCCACACTCTGCATGTTAATAAATCCTTTCCAAATGGTGTTGAGACGAGAGAGAAAGAGGGAGGTGTCGCTCTCTTGAGGTGAGCGTGGCTCTGCAACACTGCAAAACAAATCCAAAACAGAAAGGTTACAGAATACAAATGAGAATGGTCCTTTCTTTTTAACTTTTCTTCCCTCCTATTGATCAAATATTTTATTTTAAACAAATAACAGGTTTTTTTACTCAATGCTTTTGTTGGTGTTTAACTTGCTATGAGAGAAAAAAAAAAAAAAAAAAGGCAAGGAGTAACAGAAAAATAAACTTGTAGCTGCAGACAGGCAAAAAGATGCCCTAAGATAGGACTTTTATAAAATTCAGTTAGCACTATAACTGCTGTGATCCCAACTCTATAACAAACTAATCTGAATTAAGCATTTCCAACTCAATCAGCAATACTCAGCTGAGATTCTCAAAGAAAAAATCTCCTATGGAAAGAAAAAAAAAAAAAAATCTTTTTAACTGCAGTTGCGTAAGGATGCACTTGGCAATGTTTATTTTTACTATTGTATATACTCAGAATATGACAGAAATCCCCTTCCTTTTAGTTGATCAACTGGTTACTTTTAATTCCCATTAATAAATTCAGATGTTAACAGTTTTAATACAGGACAGAAGTCTGGAAATGCCTTTAAACCATCTCTCATATATATACTCCCTCTTTCTATATATTAATTCACATGCAGACTCTGAAGTCTGCGCAACATCTTCCATGTTTTATTTATCTGCTGAAACACCTCAGAGAATCTTTGCTGTCCTGATGCTCTGAAAGTTTTACTAACTAGAGAAGGTAAATGAGGAGATGGTAAATTCAAAGTCTGAATCAGGCTGCCTGAGCTTTAAAGTTGAATATGCTTTTTGATTGGGGTGAGGGGAATGGGACATGGGGCTTTGAAGATAACCAGACTATGGATTTGGAAGCTTGGCTTATTGTTTTGTATACGCACTTGATATTGGGTGAATGATGAACTGGTAAGTATCTTGCATCTGGTGAGGATGATGGCTTTGTTAATATTGATTTAGGGATGGCCATAACTGGTTTTGAAGCGTCGGGTTTTGTTTCCACTGTTGAAACTCTGTCCCCTGAACAAGCATAGCGCTGGGCGGACGTCGCAATGCCAGCGGAACTGCTCATCGCTGTCCTAGGGTCTCTGCCAGAAACCGTTACAGTTGTGACAACTGTGCCAGCACAAGAGGCAGGAAAAGCAGGAGCCTCTTCAGATACAGAACCGTCTGTATTGTTATAGCCCTGGGTTGTAGGAGTGTAAGTTCTGTCTACGACTGGCTGAGAAACTGTTTCTGCTGCTGGTCCAACTTCAGTTTCCATTGTGTCTTCAGAGTCAGCCTCTTTGGCAGGCTCTGCTGTTGGGGTTGGTGCAGAAGTTTCATACTTTGGCTGAACTTCTGGCTTTGACTTCGACTCCACCTTTTTAACAGGAGCCGCTGACTTTATCTTCTTAGCTGGTACTTCATCTTCGGATGCTGAAATCTGACCTATAAATTTATTTCAAGAGCTTTTGATTACTATTTAACAATGAAATAGTTTGGAGAAAACCAAACAAAACTCTTCACACTCTTAAACCGATAACACTCTTAAGAAAACAATTCTACTGTGCACAAAGTCAGAGCTGTAGATACCTGTACAGATTTTGCAGTTCAGGTCAAAAAGGTGGGCTCGATGTTGACTCGTCGTATCCTTCAACATACTGCTAAAAACATCCAGAGAAGGAGCATTGTTTAAATTTGTTGCAGTTCGGGCTGACTCCTGCTGCTCCTAAAAGTGAATAAACAAACAAAAAAAATTCCAGTTGATCATTAATTTCAACCATCACAAAATATTGTGGAAGCTGTTAATGAACGTCAGTTCTTTTAAAAAAATAAATCAATAAAAATTAAAGGCCTTGATAGAGTTCTCAAATAATATTTGAAATATTATTTAAAAAAATTTGAGGCCTTAGTTTCCATTTCTCTCCCTCGATGTCTTCATGCTGAAGCAGCAGCCAATACTTACATCAGAATCAGACACTGGTGGAGAATCTTCCATATTTACAATGGCCACGTGTTCCCGTTTTACAGCAGTTTTCTTGATTTCATGAGTTTTGCTTCTTGACTCTATCACCTGAAAAAAAAAAAAGCAAACCCAAAACTAGATATAAAGTCCATTTTATAATTTTATTCCATATTTTCTTATCATTTGGCTGGTGGTAGAGAAAAGTAAACTCAAATGAAATGTTATTAGTATTTCATTGGGAAGAAAATGATGCATTATCTAATATGGATGCTAAGGGCTGGTGATTCTATCTGAGCACATAGAGGAAAATTGTATTACTCACTGCTTTAGTTGGTTTCTCTTTCCACACAGACAGTTCTTTAGATAAAAGTTCTTCTGGCTTCATTCTTACCAGTTTTGACAATGAAATTTCCTCACGAAGGACGCGATGAAAAAGTCCCTGAAAACAGAACAGACTTTGTTGCCATGCTGAAGAGAACCTGTTCAGGTGACTATCAAGATCTGCAGTGCTTAACAGGCAAAACCTGCTCCAGCTCCTTCATTTGCTATTAAAACTACTGGTCACTTATAAGCAAATTTGGAAAGGTGCAGCAGCCAGAAAATAAGGATGAAATAACCATGAAGTAGGAATTTCTCATTATCATCGATAACTGAACAGGAACGTCAGAGGTTGAACAGCCACTCTCCTGTTTTATCTCTATTCCTGACATTTTTTTAAAAAGAAAAAAAAGAAATGTCAGGTGTTCCCCAGTGAATTTTTTCACCTGCACCAGCATGCATTTTTTTTTCTTTTAAAGAATAAATATGATCATGTCCACAGGCAGTATCCAACAGAATGTCACAAGAGCAGAAGTTATTTAATGAAGTCAGTATTTATTTTAAGAAAGCCATTCTGTAAATAAATATTTCATAGCAAATGCCCCAAATTATAAATACACACAACCAACTAAAGTAGACTTTGAACTCCTACTTCGATGAGGAAGTTTTTTTTTTTAAACATCTGAATGGCTTTATAATATTTTTTTCATAGCATAATTCATAAGGCTCTATTTTGAAACTCTTAAAGTTGAGGGTAGAATCTGACGTATTAAAACCCCAAAGTATATTTCAGTATCTCTTTAGTGTTTAAGGAAATTCCAAACCTGGTTTTTGGGGTCCTTGAGATTGAACATGATGCTACGGTATTTACTCTTGTATCTGTTGTCCGTCACTTGGAACAGATTAAACATCTCCTTTTCAATATTGAGGGCTATTTTCCCTACTTCACTCTCTGTCATGACCAGATCATCGCTATCATTGACTCTGTCAAAAACATACAAAAGGGTACGTTCATTTACATTAGGCATAAATCTTCATTTAGTATTCATACAAACTCTTTTCAGAGCTAGCCCAGGCTCCTCCTCACCCAGCGAGGGCTCAAGGCTCCTTTAAATGACACCTCAAAGCCAAATCCATCTCAGGACCTTGAACTGCGAATGACAGCAACCTCTCATCACTGACCCAGACGGACAGGTAGGACAGCCTTTGGGAAATCAAGGCAGCTTGAATGGCTACTCCTGCCCATGACACTCAACTCAGGTGTTTCTCAGCTGTGAGCAACGCAGGGAGTGTGCATGCTTCCACTGTGACCAGTATTTCCAGTTCAGTGACAACAGCAGAGTGCAGTGGTCTGTAACAAGGCTTGATAGCTGGCATAAGCTTTAATAATTGTTGTGGGGAAATCTGCTTTTTTGGTTGGTTGGTTTTATTTTCTTTCCTAAGCAGTAGTTATCCCCCGACCAGGGTTTGTTGTTGGTTTTATGTTGGCAGGAGAGGGAATCTCTGCTTTGGTAAGCCTTGAACCTCTCACTATGGTATTTCCTGTACTGTGTTCCCTACAACCTCTGCACCTCCAAACCCTGCCAGTACCAGCTGTTAAAACTTCACAGCACCTGCACTGTAAAAGCCTCTGTGCTGTGACTTAATTCTTCAACTGTTATTATCTCAATATGAATGGAATCGTGAGGTTTCTTATCCTAAAGGCTTTTTCACCTGCATATTTTAAAGAAATAAACTAGAAAATATAAACCCAAAATGTCAATTACACTCATAGTAACCTGTAGAATAAATTCAATCCCTCGATATCCCTTATCAAAATGTAAGCAGAACTCTGCAGGCTTAACACTGACTTCTATTTGTAGCTTTCTACATAAAGTAAATGCTTTGACTTCCCACCTCTTCCATAAAATTTCTTTTAGGGACCGTCGAATATTTTGTCGAATCTGAGAGATGGGTTGTGACTGCACAGGGCTAGCTGATGCTTTTGCTTGACTACTTCCAGATGCAGTAGAAACAGAAGACAGGGAAGGCTTTTTGAGTCCTCCACTCAAACTGGAAGATGGAGCTGGTTTTTTGGAAACTGATGAGCCATGGGAAAGAGATGAATGTTTGGAAGGAACAGTGCCTGGTGAAGGCACAGTGCCTGGTGAAGGCCAAGGTTTCTTGGGAATTACACCTTTGAAACTTCCAGCAGAAGGTTTAAGTGGTTGCTTAGCTAGGGATGTGTTAGAGAAGGACGGGGACTTCTTCGAAGGAAGATTTTTACTGAGAGAAGACATCTGTTTCTCCATTATAGATGCAACAGCTTTCTTCGATGCTGATGCAGACTCTGCTCTATCTTCGTTCCTTTTCTCTTCCCTTTGAGCTGTTAAAACAAGGAAAAAAAAATACAATATTAAAGGCTTAACTTTATAACTTCCTACTTATGAAGCCCAGGTACCAATCTATAAAGAAAACGACACAGGAAATAATTATCAGTCACTCAAATAATTATCAGGTAGGCAATTTTAGCTATTTACTTTCACTAGCCTTTTCAAAAGGAATTTTATAAACCATGCAGAGGTTGACAGTTTTTTGAAGAAATTTGTCTTTGATCTTCCAGAGGATACTTTGTCTCAGTGGCTGACTGAAGAGTTTAAAGCCACTTTGGCTCTAAAGGTTGAAAATTCCATTTCCAATCCACTCAAAAAAAAAAAAAAAATGGAGAAGGAAGAAAAGAAAAAAAGGCACCACCTTCAAAGATTCCTGAGTGAGATTTCATGGTCACGCTTCAGAAATACCCTAAACTTTCAGAAATTAAAAAAAAAATCCAAACCAAGCCACAAAATAAAACCCCCAAAAGCACTAAAACCCACATCTCACATTTAAACAGAAAACTTCTCATAGCACCTTATGGAACCAGTTTATTAATGATCTGACCTGATGGAAGAGTCCATGAATTTGAAATTGCATTAATCTTACCTTAAGTTTAATAAACCCTTTCACCCAGATTTTGTATTTTAACGACAGACAAATTACCTAGCACAGGAGTTGCTTAAAAAATTTAAATCATTACTTGGTTGCTAGTATGAATATCGTACTGGTGCCACCACCATCAACTATTATTAGATCATCTTATTCAGCTTCTGACTAAGTTCTAGCTTTCTGGAATGATAAAACATTAATATTATTACTCAGTCTGTGGCCATCTCATCCCCAACATTCTCAAACCAGTCCATTCACAGAGTTTGCACTTAAGTGTTCTTTTCTCATGTTAATAGAATAATTGATACACATCAAACACAAGAAAGTTTACAAAGTATACAAGTAAAGGCTCCGGTTTTCACACATGCTGAAGTTATACTTGCACAAGACTTTAAAACCAAGCATTTCTCTAAGCTGCATTTCATCTGCCCACTTTCTGGCAGTGACAGAATAACTCAATATAGCAAAAACAAGCCCAAACCAACCATACACACACACACTCCAGCAAACAAAACATCTCTGACAAGACACCGAAGGTACGGTGGGCTAACACCAACCAGCACATTCATCCTGACAGCTCAAAGCTACCAAAATATATTAGAAATAAATTTTATCCCCAAAAATACTCTCTCACATGCCTGTAGGTAACCACCAACCAGTTAACAAGCTCATCTCTAGTCTGATGTTTTTAGCTAGTGAAGGTTTGCAGATTAATTAGCCCAGAAGCCCTAGTTGCAAAATGCAGGACACTTCCTGGGTAAGAACCAGGAATTTAACTTTTAGTAACTTTACCGAGGACCAAAGGGGGTCTCTTCACTTTCCAGATCTGCTATAATGACAGCAGAAGTTACCAGGAAGGGTTTAAATTGTCTGGGTTATTTGTTCTGAGATGGACTTGAAGGAGACCAAGCACTCCTATGAAGTCTGGTTCAAGAAACCCCAAAATCAGCTTTCCACAGAAACATCCCTCAAATCAAGGAAGATTTTGAAAGCTTAAGAAAACACTCCCTCATTTTTTGGGAGGAATTGGCCTTGCAGCCTTTCTCCACTCTTGAAGCCGAGGCCCCCCCAAATGTCAGCACGTGCTTCCAGGAGTGATGCTTCTCACCCCAGGTTATTCACATGAGCTCTTACCACCAGCAGCCATCACCACAAACACAGAAACCAGTGGTTAAGATGAGCTAAGAAATTACATTCTACTTGAGCTTTTGTAGGCCAAGTATAAAGGTGTGTGCTGACTTTCTGCTGGAACACAACGAGGAGCAGCCAGGAGATCCAGGAATGCTGTATCTTTACTCTCAATTTCTTTTCCTAGAAGTATTTTACAAGTAAACACCTTGAGAAATTTTTCTGAGTGGATTTAACTATTTCAAGTGTCAAATGAAAACAGTTGCCATATACATCAAATCATTTCAAAGGCTGTGAAGACTTTGCTATGAAGTAAATTAAAACTATTACTCTCCCACTATTCCCATATTTTTTCCTAGAGATTGGTCTTGGTTCTTGTCAGAGACTGAGCCAGGGAGACCCCCAATGTCTTGCCTCATGTGCCCCCCCCCACTGACACTCCACTTGTCAGAAAGGCTTTGGCAACCCCCGGCAGGGAGGAAGGGGATCCAGAACTATTGCTGAGGGGTTTTGTTTGGTCAAATGCAGCACCCAGAACTTAACAGAGGTAAAAAGGCAACCTATTTAACAGTGCTGAATAGAGAGAAGGTGAACGTGCAAAATGTGTGCACCGAGAATGCTGCAGAAATTACTCCCTTTCTCTTTTCTCCTGGTTTATTTTATCTTCTGCACAGAACTGGAACCTTTCAGACAGGTTTTCTGCATGTCTGTGACTCATCAGGGAAAGGCAGGACAGCACAACTGGATTTCAAAATGACAACAGGAATATTCAGTCATTTAGTTCTTTTGTTTTACAGCAGAAATACAAAATATGACATTCTAAGCTGGTATTTCATCCTCTCTACTCTAGCTTTTAAATAATTCAAATTAGTTCAAGAACTACAGGGATAAAACTGAAAATAGCCCAGCCAAGATGTTTTGTGTCTATCAGAGGTTGTACATATGAGAACTCTATCCACCCCCCACACCTTTCTACGTTACAAGCTGAGAAGAGCATGTACTTGCAAAATAAATACAAGGTACTAGTACGAGGGTAGATTGAAGGTCCCAGGGTCGAAGGGCAGCAGAATCAGCATCCAACAAAGACAAGATGCAGAAGCATCTTTTATTCTGCAAGTCGACATCATGACTATTTAAGAAGGTCTCCCAAGGCAGGCAGGTAATTCTGGGCTGCTTTAGCCAGTAGAAAATGTACAAATATTTCATAAGCTTCGTGCAAGTTTAAGTTTCAAACCACAATGCTACTTTTTACTAATTAGAGCTGTCTGCCTACATGGCACTACTTGAGCAGAGAACTGACGGTAGATTTTTCACGTACTAATTCAGTCCCACAGAAGTCACTCAGTGTTTCAGAACATCTACCAGCTGCTTTTTCACATCTACAGGACATTGCTAGTTGAAGGACACTGTCAGATTGTGGGCCTATTTTGATAGAATCAAGATCACTTAAATGCTGGAGATTCTGCGACAGCTGTAGATGAACCTCATAAAAAAAAAAAACCCTCATCCTATTTTGACTTTGAGAAACCAGAATTTTTGTCCTATCAAGTTTTGGTTTCAAGTGACAAGACTTCATGTGCTGCCACATAATTCAGCTGAACCAACTCACTGTGTCATTACAGGGGTCTTGGATCCAATGCACAGGAGCACCCAGCTGAGCAGGAGGAAGGAGCTGCCTCTTCTGGTGGCAGCTCGGTCTTCCAGTGACTGAGCACACCCCAGAGCTTACACTGTCGTCTGACAGGTATGACACCATGGCAAGTGTATGTTCGGAAGAGTTAACAGAAAGGTGGACTCTCTTCAGAGAGCAGTAGGCCAACTTCTGTGGAATTGACCTTCTGCAGAGATGCCACAGTCACTCGGCACGCTGACAGGACACAATGAACAGAGATTCTCAGAGACCACGAGTTTCACGTCGCTTGGCCTTGCAGTCCACGAACAACTTGAGGAGAAGACGCAGTTAATGCCTATGACACACCCTGGCCACCGTGCTTTATACTGCGATGTTGCCGGTCCTTTTCAGCAGCAGCTCCAGCAGATCTACAATAAATGCTCTTAAAACAGAAGGACAGAGAGGACTACTGACCATCCAGACAATCAGAGCAGTGGAGTCTCACGGCAGACAGATCAGTGCCAGAATAAGGCGGGTTCTGTTTGAAGATGCAGGCCTACCTCCCTTGGCTGGGTGTCAGAAAGGGTATTTAAAACAAACCAACGCATCGATTCCTATTTTCTCCTTTTTGTCCTGTCGGACACTTATTAGGCCAGCAACAGGATTCTTACTGAAGAGGCATGCGCTGAAGTGACCGAGAGGTACAGATGGAGCTCATGAGTCAGCTCATTGCCAGAGTGGATTCCAAGAAATCCTCAGGCAGGGGAAAAAAAAAAGTAGTGCATTCTTTGCAAGGCTTAAGAAACAGCATTAATTACTACGGCATGTTCACTACAGACACAGCCCTAACCTCTCCCACTAGATATCAAGAGATACAGAAGCCCTCCCCTGAAGAAACTCCCCGTGAAGCTAAGCCAAGTATTACAACACAGCCAAGAATGAAACTCCTGTAAGCAGTGGAGGACTAAACTGCCTCCTTATCTATGGTGCTACAGACAGGCCTGTTGAAAGCCTGCTGGTTAGGGATCCTTCACTTCTGTACATCTCAACATTGACCTTCCAGTGTTGTAAGGTGGATTTTGAGGCCCCATTTAAGAATGATTTCCACAGTGCAGCACTACTTAGTTTTGCAGGAAGTATTCGTATCCTAACTCCTCACCTGAACTGGGAGGTTGTGTCTTACACCACTAGTGCAGAGTATCCAAAGGAATCCTCAATTCTCACATCTCAAAAATATTTCTGAGTAGAATTCAAGCCCATACTGCTTCTTCCTCCTTTCCCTCTCCACCTTATCTTTCCTTGGAGTAGTAGCTTTAAAAAGCCACTTCAAAAATACACCACCAACCCCCCCTTTAGTTTCTATTTAAATTATCTGATTTGTGACAGGATAGAAACATCATCTAGTTTTTCCACCTTTTAAATCCCCAAAGAAATGTGCTATTACTTTTGTTGGTATTGTATCAAAATTATTCAATATATTGGTATTGTCTTCACCTTTCCCTGTGTTCTCTTCTCCATCTACACTAATCCACTCTTCCCCCCAAGCCCCAGGATAAAATTCCTCCTGGCAGTGTGTGGGGAGCACAGGCAGATGGTCGCATCATCTTGTGTGGCTCGCACGGACCTTTCCACAGTGGGAGCACTGGTCCAAGGGAGTGGGATGTCAGCAGCCCACTGAGACTTCAGGAGGTGCTGCTGTGCCCACTGATGACTCTTCACAAGCCCACAGCACACAGGGTACTGAAGCAACTCTGGGTTCTACAGGTACTTTTCACGCTCCTGTCACTTAAAATAAAGGGGGTTTTTTTGGGGGGTGGGGGGGGAAAGGGGATGGACTCAAAACACAACTCCCAAATATACACATAGCATGCAAGTATCTGTGGCACCAATGGTAAAAAAGCTGGGAGTTAAAACTTTTCCTGTAAAAAAAGTAAAAATCCTGTACAATTCCCCAGTATGGATAAGGAAACCTTTGCAGTAGCTACTTGTGATCCAACTTTTAAAGCAGATCACTCACTACACTAAAATGCATTTTTATGTCCTTTTCAAAAAGGGAAAAAAACCCCAAAACAAAGGAAAAAAAACCCCAAACCAAATGTCCAATTAGCAGGAGGAAAATTCACACCAGCAGAGTTTTGCAGTTGTAAAAAAAGCAAAAAAAAAAAAAAAATTCCATTAGAAGGTATTCTCTGAACTGGCCAGAGCCCAGTTACTGCTTATTTTGAGAAGCTAATCTCTAGAAACAGGCGACAGCACTGCCCTCTACAACAGCGGAACCTCCGACAGGAGCGCAGGGTGGAAGAAGAGCAGCCAGAAGCAAACAACTCTTGAGGAGTTCACAAAACACCCCCAGCCAGCATTTTTGAGCCTCGCTCAAAAACCAGCCGGTGACATTGTCCTGTGCCCTTCTGCACGGGCCTGCAGCTTCTTCGTGCTCAGGTGCAGGTACCTGCGCGATCCGTCTCTCGGTGCAGTCGTCCCAGCGTGATGCAGCTGTCCCAGTTCGACAGACTGGGAGGGCAGCCCATCTTGGCACGTATGGCAGTAGGACAGGCTCTTGGGTCAGAAAAGATGAAAGATCCCACCCCTATTTGCCAGGATCTGTCATTTTTAAGACCTGCATTTTTGCCTTTGGAAATGGAAACAGAAGGGCAGGATTTCACAAAACTAGTGTTGGTCCAACAGCTTCCCTCCGCCGCTCGGCCTCGCTACGTCCCAAATGGACTCGTCCGTTGCCACTGTGGTCAGAGCCCTTTCTGCACAACTCGTGATAGAAATAATCTTAACAGAGCAGAATTTAAACTAACCCCTCCGCCCCAACACAGCGGCCAGTGCCGGACTTTAATCCACGAGTTCTTCCGAAGGGAAACCTTTTGATGCATTATCCAACTTTAAAAAAAAAAAAAAGCTTGAACAAAACACACGAGTGAGCTGGTGCTTTAGATGCCAGTTATAAAGCAGCACTCTACAACGGGAACTTACTTACCAGTTCTGAGAGGTTCCTCAAGAGCAGCCTTTGCACAGTCACACTGCCGGGGTGCGTGCCTGACATCTCCGAGCCTCAGAAGCGTGTGGAAGAGTCAGTCCTGCTGGGTGCCACTGAAGCACCCTCTTGTGGCACTGAACACTCAGTGCCCAAGGCTGTGAAGGTGAGGTGTAGTTTGGAACCGCTTCACTTCCGTGGCTGTTCAGCTTGTTGCTTTCCTGAAACCTGCTTTTACTAGACTGTCATTTCCCTCCAAGATAGCTCAGCATTGGTTCTAAATAACTTCGGAAGTGTTGAACTGCTCTTAAGTAAGTCTCTGTGTTAATTTTTCACTGCTAATTACCTGGGGAACAAAGTGTCTGCTTCCACTTCAAGACCGAATGGACCTTTATTACCAAACACTAGTGTTTCTGAGGTGTGCCCCCTGCCCTGCTTGGTTTTCCTCAAAAGCCTCCATCAGCTCTAATCTGCACCACAATGAGACGCTCCTAATTAAGCTGCCGTGTGCTAAATTCTTTGTATTCAGGCACACAAAGAAAGTAAACCTGTCTTTAAAGTTAATTAATTTAGGAAACTGAGAGAAGAACATTTGCTGTGGTGGTACTGTAGCTACGCTCATGCAAATCTGTAGCTTAGACACGCAAAGTTCTGTTTGTTTTCATCTACATGAAATCAGAGTGATTTATCTGAGCTACAGTAGCCGACTGCATGTTCACAACTACAGCACTCCAGAGTGAGAGAGGCACTATCTGCTGCTGCTACTGCAAAGAACAGCTCCTTATTTTCCAGACCGTTCATGGATTGGAATCCTCACTCCTTGCCGGGACAGCCCATCTTCAGGTTCCAAGTTCAGTACCGGCCAGACACAGCCAATCATCAGCACCAAGATCAGCAGCAAAACTTGATTCCAAAGTGCAAATGATCAGCTCAAAAAAGCCCCCTTTTATTTGGGGACTGGAAGATAAAGATTCCTTGCCTATGCCAGTGAGCAAGTCCAAAGAACTAATGTATTATTAGTAAAAGAAAGCAAAACAGCAATAGAGGGTGGTGAGGTTTTTTTTTTTTAATCAAACTTTCATCACTTTCAGTGTTGATGACAAGAGATAAACCACCCTAATATTCATAGTGCACACGGAAGTTGTACCAGGTTTCTGCCCCCAACATCCACCCCCCCCCCCCCCTTCCCCTCAGCAATGGTTCCTTATCCTGAAGCCAAGCACCAGGCTGGCAGGAGTGCTGGCTGTCAGCCCTGCGCCTTGGGGTGCTTGAAAGACACAACAGGGACCACACCAGCAGCAAGGACCGGGCTGCCTAACTTAAGAGACACGGCAAAAATCTTCATGCGGCCGACAGCCGCGGGACAGGTGTAACATACCTTGTAGAGCAGAGAAGGGGAGCTCCAGCAGTTCACAGGCAGGAGGTGGCAATCGCTCCCCAGGGATCCCACTGTTCCTTTTAACTGGCTGGGTCCCAGGGGACGCTGGCTTCAGCAGCCACTACTGGTGTGCCTCACCCCACAGCCCCTGCGCCAGCACAGCCCCTGCCATCCTCACGATGCAAGAACAGCACTGTGTTACACCAGCCACTCCTGTACTAAACTTTTCCAAAGCCAGAAGTTCTCCAGCATGAGTTTCTCAGAAGTTCTGGCAGACTCATCTTCGGTATTCTGATCATCATTTGCTGTCGGCAGCCTTTCTGAAAACTCCTCTGATTACAGGGTTAACACAACACCTACGACTACAGCAGCCACGTCCCAAAAAATGGCCAGTAACATAAGTAATTCTTTATTGCCTACTACTGTACTACTCAATACGTACTACCTCTTAGTATGGGTCTATGTTGCAGAGGACAGAATTAAGCAATGACACCAGAGCTGTCAAGGAGTTATTCAGATGCCAGAAGCAGTTCAGTCGTGACAGAGGGGACCTTGGCACAGGCCAGTAACTCCTACAGGGAAGCACTCACACCAAAACAAAGGCATCACGTTTAACTATAATCGATCCTTGCAGACAAACAAACTGAGGAGCTGTTCTTTAAGTAAAATAGGGGGTTTTTTTATAGTTAAGCTAAACCAACAGCAGTATATCCACATATACTGCACTCTACTGAAGAGTCACAACTCAAGCTGGTACAATCTTGCCCGAAGAGAAGCATTAAATTGGCACCAGTTTGCGTGCAGACAAGACCTTAGTTTTTCTTTTCACAACTTCCTACAACACTTTTGCCTCCTCAACTCTAACTCTTCTGTCCTGAGATTTCCCCCCTGCTCTCTCATAGTGGTATCCTTTCTTTCCTGCCTGGGTACTGTTATTACAGAAAGAAGAAAAAAGAAGCTACGTAAGACAATAAACGTACATTATGTGTGCTATGATCTAAGCATTTTGGTATGCACATCAGTTTCCAACGATGGGCTCCCAGTATCACTGCATTCCCTTTCAAACGTCTCCATATTTTGTGAGAGGTGTTTAGGAGCAAAACAATCCAAGGGCCCTTTGCATCTGGGACCTTTAACTACACAAGCGAACGCTATTCACTTGGCCTTGGGTGTAGAAAAGTTTAGCTGCAGAAGAAATGAAGAAAACTGAAAGGAGATAATAAAAGGGACACTTGTATGACCAGAGCCAGGGCTCCTCAAACCTGGCCTCCCACTTCCAGGAGGTGGCAGCGTTAGGTTGTGTCTGTAATTCACGGCTGTAAAGCGGGAGGGGGACCACACATGGTGCTTCCTCCCCCCTCCAACACTCATGAACAACCTCTACAAGACACTAGCACCAAGTAAGGTATAACACAGAGCTGTAAACTCCTATCATTTATCAGTTTACAGTTAAGCAAACAGATGTTTAGTGCCTTGGTGTGACAGAGAAGTGCTTTTTATTCAGGAAGTTCTACCACAAGAATAGTAAGAAAGACATTTAATGTTTATTTTTTACCTATTAAACCCTCTTTGCTCTCCTGGGGATTTAGTTACTTTTACCTATAAATGCAGTTAAAATGTTTAAGTAGCTTTAGCACTTCAGTAAGTGGTTCATGTACTTCTTTTAAGTCTAACAAGGTAAGCCTGCTGAACTTCAACAAATATCTGAAGCACTGATGAGTACTCAGTGTACTTATGAGGGGCAGTTTAAAAAGCAGGATGCTGCAAACATCTATCTTCTTTCCCTCACGTGAATCCCTCTTCTATTTTAAAGCTGCTGGTTTCTCTTTGGCAATTAACAGCAAAAATACATTAAGAAGTCTCAAGTTTTACGCAATAAAGCAGAAAACCTGGAGTTCGGGTGCCTCAGCTACACACACTCATACTTCAGAAAAACCTGTGCCTCAGTAAACTCCAAGTGGGAAGTGTTCCTTTACCCCTTTTTCCAGGGCAGCACTGAATATAATGGACAAATATTGTTACAAATGCAATAAATGTGTCATATTAGCGTAAAACTTCTCAGCAGAGTCAAAGAAGCAGTGGACAAAAACTGCTTTTGTGGTTCCTTCTGGAAAAAAGGTGTTTATATTATGCTATTGAAAGTTTATTGTCCTCCTCCAGTATTATTAAAAATGCTTTCTATTATTGTAAGCTGTATGTTAGTCTGCTAACAGAAGTGAAACATTTCAGCAATCATTTTGGATGGTGCTTCCCCACAAACACATAAATGACCTCATTAAATAAATTGGAGTCTTTTCTGCTTTTGTTACAAATTTCACATCTCCTTTGATATTACCTCAATATTGGTAATTAACACTAGCTCATGTAAAAAAATCAGGATTTCTATCACAACCTGAATCTCTGAACGACAATGTTCATATAGCTCAACAATCCATAAACTTGGATCAATTTGGAAGCCAGAACAACTGCTGAAAAAAAAATAAATGTAAAAGTTGAGCGCTGCATATTAGATCAGTACCAATGTTCCTAACAAAATTAAAAGCAAGACTTCTGAAGAGGAATGTGACACACCCGATTTCCTCTAATATCTGTAGTTTGAATGCTGCCTGCAATTTTCAAAGTACTTAATATTAAGTTCAAGGTATTTCCCACTCTAGTTATTACATGAATAAACAGGATTATTTTCACTGGGAACATCAAGATGTCAGACAGCATCATTCATCAGGCTCCAGATTTTGGTGTAGTCACTTCCAAGAACAGCCCTCATTTATACATCCTAAAAACTACAAGAAAATAATTAGGAAGTAAAGAAAAATGAACTAACAGGGTAATGGAGAAAAAGAAATCCCTGCTCTAACTGCACACCACTAGCAGCAAATAGCCTTGTTGTCTTGGTTTAAATGCAGAACGGGTTGGGAGGAGAAAACAGGACTTGGTGGCAGAGTTTAGATGCAAATATACTACATGCTCCTATCACCCAGTACATCTGTAAGAGTGGCTTGATTTTCTTCTTGCTACCACTTTAACATAACTCCTGTCATATGTAACAAGATGATCTTGCGTCTGACAAGTACAGAGGAAACATATGAAGTAACTCCATGTCTGAAGTCTGATAACCTGACTGATGGAAGGAGTCAGAGAGAAATTCTGCTAATCACGTTAGGTTCCCTTAATTCCTAAAGGGCATCGTGCACTGAAGTCACGAAGAAGGATTCACTGAAGTCACAAAGAAGGATCTGCAGAACACGGCTTGAAGCTGTGGGAGAACACGGCGGTATTTGCAAATACTATGCACAAAGAATCCCATCCTCAGCCTCCTCTAGGTGGCCTTACGTCCAAGCGGTAAGACACCTAGATGTCTGAACTAGTCATCTGAAATATCTTTTGGAATCATGTTCAGAAATAAGCATTTTTAAACAGCGAGTCACTTTGTTCTGTGTTTTGTCCACTGAAGGCGTTTTTCTTGACAGACTAGCTCAGACTGAAGGAGTTCTAACTTTCAGATACCCCAAGTGAAGCGAGATGACTCTCGCCCATTTCCACAACTCTAACTTCTATGTTTTGAAGAGCATAAAATGGTTTGTTACATAAAAATCTTGCTGAATACTTTTAAAAGATGATGCAATGGCAGCTTCTCAGGAAGATTACAGATGAAAACCATCAAAAAGCAGGACATATTTTTACACAAATGCACAATTTACCTGAGAATTTAGTAACAGCACAAAGTCCTCATGTTAGTACCACTTACCTTAATAATAGCAAGCTGAAGTTCTTCCTTGCAATTGATATGAGAGATCTTCATCGCACAAACTCAGTTGTTTTCTATTTGTTATTAAAGTCTGGTATATACACACTGGTTTGAACCAACTTAATTTAGCTACAGGAATCCAATTTTCTACTGGAATTGGTTGTATCTGCGTAACTTCCAGTGTGGTTAAACTTAAGAGCAACTCTCCTTAAAAGCCCCCCCAAACTTGCTGCCTGTTATCTCCTAGGAAAAAAACCACAACCCTAAAGCAATAAGGACATTAAGTGATATGGTTATATGGACACTTGCAGTTATATTGAGATAGAAAATATCATTAAAATTCCATGTGTAAAATAAGCCCTTATAGTTTCATTTATGTTTTGCTTGCTTAATTTTAGTTATGTTTAAAACACTGCTGGTTTTGACCAAAAAACCTTACAGTTCCCTTAGAAAAAGCTTTAAAAAAAAAAAAAGGCAAATTTATCAAAATATCTTAGGAAAAGGCACAGGACCCAAGTAACAAAATATGCAACAAAAACATGCAGGGAGAAATTGTAACCATGTAAATATTTGATGTGAGTAAATACAATTAAAATATACCTAGTGGGTCTACTATGTGGTATAACAAACAGCAATTTAGGGTAACAGGTGTTCCCTCTGTTTAAAAATTACATCTAAAAAAAAATCTCAAAAAGATAACATACAAGCTTTTAAGTTACTTTACAAACAATGTGTTTAGCAACTAGGTTTATTTCTGAAAATAAAAAGTAAATTAGTTAAAGTGTGGTTAAGAAAGCTGTGAGAACTGAATTACTGAACATTAATCTGCAAGTGAGTGAACACCAGGTCATGTGTTTTGTAAATGTGCAATGTAAGGTTTCATCTGAAGTTCCACCACTGCATTATCTAAAACTACTTAGCTGGAGTCAATGAAAAAAAATAAAAAAGTCATTAGCAGAAAGACTTGGTCAGGCTACAAAGCAGCATTTACTTACCTTTGTATGAGTTAGAAGGATGCTATTCAAAACCTGCAAAAATATGCAAGGCAATATCTCTGCCTAATATCCACTCAAGACGTGTTCTTGTGTGTGGGGATAATGTGTGAAGTATGAACATAGAAAAAGAAAAAAAAAAAAAGTGCTGCCTCCCCCCCCAAACTTAAAAGAATGGTTCTTAAATTATTTCATGTAAAGAAGAAAAGCAGCAGGAAGAACTTGGATATACTTGACAGTTAAAAGCTGTTTGCAGAAGTGTAAAGTATTGTTGGATACCACGCTGAAGATTTCATTCTTGGCACCAGCACTGAAAATGCAAGACCTGAGAGACAGGTGCCAAACAGAAATTACAAAAAAAAAAAAATATTACAATTCAAATTAGTACAGTTCAGCTGCCGATTCACGATGCACGTTGTGCAACCTTTTAGTAAAGCTTAACACAAACTTATCAATACTTACCTTTTCTAGATCAGAAACAGTTACTGTCTTTATGGGAAAAATTTAAAGCTTAATCATGTAGTTTTCATCCAGAAATCAGCTGGGTAGATTGACAGGCTCTTAATCATACAACTGTCCCACAATACAAATGAAACTTCTTAAAGCGTCTCCCATTTGTGTGCATCTCTGAGTGCGAATCTTTGAAGGTGGAGAAAAGTAGTTTGGTGCCACATTAATTAAAACCAAAAAAACCTAAAAATAAAACTAAAACCCAAATCCTAACCTCCCTAGTCTTTGCAGAGCCGAGAATGGATGGGTATTCAAAGAAAATGTAAATGATTATTCAGGAATATCCCTATGCGATACATACATTTGTACAACAGTGAAGATGAAATGGCAGCAGTCCTTTCAGGCTTTACAGCATTGTAATTATGATCGCTTGCCCAGGACGGTGTGCTGGGTTCTGCTGCTGGCTCTCTAGCAATAGGTTGAGTGTTTGCCTCAGTCTTGGCAGTTGTCAAAAGAGCCTTCTTCATATTCACCTCTCTTTTGTCAGGAAATGGTCTCTTTTGGTTTGAAAGAGGCTTAATACCTGCCTGTATGATTAAAAGAAGCTTAATTACTAATAGTCATTAAATAGATATATTTTACAAAGAAGCAGATAGGGTTACACACAGGTACACAAGTTTCTTTTATAGTAAACACCTGTAAATACACTTAAAATGATGTGATTTCCCATTCAAGCCTATTAAGCAAAGTAAGGTACACTAAGTTCAGGAAGAGAATGGTAAAGAAACCACCTCAAAACAATAGTATTTATCATCATGCTGCAGTTTGGTTTTTTGCTTTGTTTGAAAAACTATTGCCCATTTTATAGTGGTTTTGAAAGGGAAAGGAGAAGGCTTTGGTTTCATCATTTTGCTTCCCAAAGCACATACAGAATGCTCTCGTGTTAGTTCACAATTCACAGTAATCCCAAATTAATGTCCATAGCCCAGTAATTTGGAGTTTAAAAAGGTAAAATTAATTTAGAATTAAATTGAAATAAAAAACCTGTACTGCTTATACTTTAAAGGTAAATGAGTTTGAAATTAAAAAAACGTTCACTGCCATCTAGAAGACCCTTGCAGGAGGGCAATGGGTAAGATTTTTATAAGGTGACAGGAAAACATTTTATTGTAAGAATTAATCCACAGAATAAAGTCAAGAGAACAACAAAAAAAAACCATTAAAAATTAAAAAAAGAAAGAAAGCTCTTCTTCAAACAGAGGACTTGGCAATTTCAACACAAAAAGCAGAGCACAGAAATAAGCCCTTGTCCTTTAGGACAAGTGTTTAGATCACGACCATCAGCTTACCTGCAGCTGAGCTTTAGTCCCACCAGGTTTTTCAGATTTTGGTTTGATCTTCTCTTTAGATTTTGGTTTTGAATCTTTGCCAGCACTTAAAAACTTCATAGTGGCTGCAGCATGTTTGAGAATGCAATCATTGCTGCAGTACACAGAGTCAGGCTGAGCCACATTGAAACATCCAGGACCAATGCACTTGGATGCACCAGGAGCTTCAACCACCTGTAGGATTGAAATGAAGTGAGTCCAAACTTCAAAGAGGAAAGACCTTTATGACATGAAGAAATGCTTACACATCATAATCGCAGTTATGACTGCAGTGTGAAAACAGCTTTCACTCACGATGTAACTAGCAGCCCACGGGGATGTCAGAATTCCACCCCCATAACACACTGTTTTCAGACCAGCTTGTATTTTTAAGTGGTTGGTCTGCAAGCAGTGAACTAAGGGAAGCTGGTTTCCTACAGTTTCAGATCCCATAAGCACACAAATACTTTTTTTTCTGATCCTCTACATAATGTGAGAAATCTCTTGAATAATGCGGAACTGGATTCTCAAGAGCAAGTTTTCTAAAACATATTTTACTTAGCTATCACCCTCGGCCACCATCCTCAACCGTGCACACGTGCTAAAGGAAGCACTCAGCTATTCAGAGGTACAGGTAATTCTTGCTCTAGAGGTTTACCAGTTTCAGCTTCAGAGGTTTCCAACTTAAAACACAACCACTCTCCTGGACAATTCTGCTATAGTCTAATACTTTTCTCACACACTGCATATGCAAACTTTGCAATCTGTTTTCCTCTACTTTACAATTACTCCCTATTTAGAGCAAAGTGTTTTTATATACTAAGCACTTCCTCTTCAAATATTAAGATTTAGAAAAACAGGTCAGTCTAGAAATATTTGAAAGGTCTTTAGGCTCCAACATATCACCACTAGGTAGTATGGCTTTAGTCTCACTCTTCTAGATTACTCTGAAAAATTTTATGCTCAGAACTAGAAAGCCTCTCCCTTCTCAATAAAGTGCAATTTGTAATTACCAAAAAGAAGTATTTCAGAAAGATTTACAGTAAAGAAAAAAATACTATTTGCATAGCATGCCTTATTTTTTCCCCCAATCAAAAGCGTCAGTCAGACAGCATTATCTGCTGTAGTCTGATGAAACCAGAGTATGGGAATCTTCCCATAAAAATCGATGGTTTAGAATACTTTTCCATCGTGTAAAAACTTAACTGTCAAGTACAAGAAGTACCAACTCATGTTCCCTAAGAAGCACCTCAAACTTCAGATTAACTGAGCTGTCATTTTTAATTAAGGGCATTTATTCAGATGCTGACATAACTTTCAGCGATGATGTCTGTACTTAGACAGCTTCTAGGAGTTTTAATCACAAACCCAAACTCTACAGCTCTAGGTGCTTATGAACAGCAACTAACAGGAGTCTCTCTCTAAGTGCTTAGAACACTGGTCTAAGAGACCAGCTAAACTGAGTGACTGTTATATCACCAGAACACAGAGTGATTTCAGCACATTGTAGAAAATGGCCATCATCTTTTTGCCTACAACGGGCAGGGAATTCTGCAGAGCAAGTGGTGTATTTACACAAGCCAGAGAGGGATCGTAATTGAGGTGCAAGAACAGCACAAGCTGAAAACACAAGCAGACTTGACTGTTCGGTTCTCTCCGAATGTGGTACCACCTGGCAAACACCAGTAGAGCAGTTCCATTCCATTTCCAAATGCCAAAAGAATACCTAAAACACACGCAGTTCTGCCCTAAGCAGCAATGAAGAGTTCCTAATTATGGCTTAATTCCACCAAAGGAGAGATGTGCAACATGTTCAACTACCTTGTCAGAATACCAGTATCAGAGAGTAATAGGTGGTTCTCAGCAGCAGAACTTAAAATACTGTCAGCAAAATTCAGACCAGCACCAACAGAACTGGGCTGTCTAAACCACTTTTTTCTTGTATACAAAGAAGTACCAATCTATCTGAAGCTGTATTTGAAAACATTGTAAAGAAAAATACTGTTTTCTACACATTGATCTTAAAATAATAAATATTTCTATATTAAGCTCAAAGTGTTCTGATGTATACATTAAGCCTGTGATGGTGATATGGACAGCTCTGTTATTTAAGTTGACTCAATGTGTCTGTGTGGGGCGTGTTCCATAAATGCTTTACAGAAAAATTCCTCCAGAGAGCTGCTTATACTCAAACTTCTAATAGTTATTCCAGGGATGATTTCAAGTTTAAAAATTAGGCATGGAAGAAGAATTCATACAGAAAAAAACCCACAAATAGCTGTGGCATTCTAACAGCAAATAGACTATATGTGCTCTTCAAGACACAGAAGAAGGAAATGTTCAAGGTGTGGCACTTCTACCGTAGCTTAGGCAGTAGAAAGCCAACCACCAGAGCATGAAGCTTTTAAATGTGTGTACATTGAGCTGAAGAAGCGTCTTTGCCCGTATTTTAGGTATGAAACTTGCTGTCACAAACATGTGAATTATTTTTATATACATATATATATGTATTTTATGCCAGAATTTGAAGTAACTCAAAATACACTTTTTTTTAATGTTAAAAATGGCAATATAAAACAGTTCTGTGTCCTAATGACTTGAAGAAGAAGCAGCAGGACTTCAAAGACTAATTGGAAGTACAGAGGAAGTTCAGCTGGAATTAACTCCAGCAGACATTTGTCAATGTTAAAAGTTTCACCATCATGAAAAAATTGTTTGAGATTGTATTTCAAATCTAGTATAAAAATATGAGTTTGGCACTGGTTTATTAAAAGAACACCCTCTTTTACTTCCAAAACAGTATTTAGAAAGGGTTTAACAACCCAAAGCATTTTCTTACACCTACATAAAACTGTTGTATCCCCCACTTCAGAATAGTAATTTCTTACTCTTCATTCCTGTACTGATAGAACTATGGATAAACTTCTGTAGAAGATAAATACTTAGATGGTTGTTTAGCTTCATGTTTTGATAAAAAAAACAACACAAAACCAACAGTCAGATTTACAGCTGTACAAATAAGCTGCTGTCTCAATGTACTCAGGGAAACATGAAAAATAAGACACAAAATACTTACAGGTTGAAATATCTTCAGTTTTTTCTTCCCACTTGGATTTGCAGCTTTTTCAATCCTACCCTTGATTCCTTGGTCCTCAACAGATTTTTGTTCGATCGTTCCTATGCTCGTGAATTCTGTGCCATCCACATTTACTTGCCCCGCTTTAGCTTCCTGCTGGTCTGTTTCTGAAACAGGCTCATCCTGTCCCTGTAGGATGGTGCAGTTTGGACAGATATAGTCCTCACCATTCCTTTCCAACAATCGCCCTCGAGCCTCAGAAATACCCACGCAGTCACCATGAAACCACTCCTCACATCTATCACAACAAATCATAAACCTGAAAAGGAACAGTAAAACACCATGAAATGAAAAACACAATTAACACTCAACAGCTATTTCAAGCAGCAGATCTTAAGTACTCCACTGAAGTACCAGTATACTACTGTTCTGCCTCACTGCTCATTTCTGTACTTATTTATTTATACCCTTCTTGAAATATTTGTTATAAACTCCCCCGCAGGCTTCAAACAATCCCAACACCTCATTTACCTCTACTCAAAAATAAGATTTACCATTTAGTTTAATTTTTCATTGCAGAAAAATTCCAACTACCTGCCCTGCATTTTCAGTTACAACCTTTGCCTACCTGTTGTTATGAGGCTGGCGACAAATACAGTACAGGGCATTTGGGTCATAGATCTCGGACTCAGGTTTGCTTTTGGGCAGCTCTTCAGGTTCTTCGCCTTGGGTCCCTTTTGGGCCAAGGGCAGGCTTTGCCTCCTTCTGAACCTGAAGATCTTCAGTGACTTCCTCAGACACAACAACTTGACTTGCAATCTCAGTGCTGTCGGCAGTCTCAGGCTCTTGTTTGACCAGCAACTCGGACTCAACTTGGTTTTCAGACTGGACCTCTCCCGTGTCCGCAGGATCTTGTTCGGAATTTCCTTTCCTCAGGCGGTTCTGTACATCCTTCAGTGTCAGCTGCACGGGTTTCTCTTCAACTCGTTTCTTTCTTAGTCGGTTCTGCAGTTCCTTTAGCGTTAACCCATCACTATCACTATCGGAAGTATCATCTTCCTCTTCCTCCTCCTCCTCCTCTTCTTCTTCTTCCTCTTCCTCTTTTGTGAGTCTGCTTTTAGAGTCTTTCTGGTCCTTACTACTCCTAGTGACAATCCTCCGAGTTGCAGGTTTTGTATCTGGAGTGCTCTCTACACTATCTTCTGAAGCAGTTTCAGCATCTGTAGCTGGACAAGACGCTGGTTCACCCGAATCTTCCAGAGCTGTAGGAACACTCCTCCTTCCTCTGCGTCTTACTGTGGTAAGAAACTCTTCCACTCTTTCTGTTCGTTTTGGTTGTCGTCCACTACGCCTGAGGTTTAAGCCTTGTTGCTGTTGTGGCTGTTGCTCACTAGAGTCCACATCAGCATCTCCTGCGCTTTCTCGCTTGGCAATCGTCGTCCTTCGAAAGCCCCATGTTTTCCTGAACTCTTTACTGGTAGGCTTGATAGTTTTTTGTTCTTCCTCATTGCTTTGCTCACCTTTCTCATCCAAAACAGATGCTAAAAACAAGGGAATAGTTTTTAAACTGGTGATGAAGGAAGATGTCTTTTTGAAGAGATTTTTTTTTCAGCACAGTACTATTTTCTTTCTGATAACATCTACCTCCACCTCATTTTACGACCCTGAAAACAACATAATCTGCTTTCTTGTGATGTAGCACAAGAGTAGCAATTAAACACATCACTGATCACTGCACCAACATAATCTGGCTATTAAAACTTTTCTGTTATTTAAAAATATGTGTATAAACACACACATGCACACAACGGACAAATAACTGTATTTGCTGCTCAATTTAAAAGGAAGAAAACTTACCAGGTGAACTATTTTCCATATTGTCAGTATTAGATTCAGATTCTAATGGCACTGGCTGTGAATTTACAGCTTGTTCCATAGTACAGACACCACTGTCTCCACCCTGAAATGCTGAAGAAAAACATAAGGTTCAAAACTCAGATTCAAAAATATTAATAGTCTAATTAAGTATTCTGATGTAATGTTTTTCTAAGACATTTAATCTGAATTTCAAGCCACTAATAGTCACTGAGTATCAACAAAAAAGTTGACGGAATTCCTTCAAAGTACCAAGTTAAATGTATGGGTTTGGACATAGACTGATGTATTTTATTAAACAGCTTTAGGACTTTTTTTTCTGATATTTTCTGACACTTCTCAGAAAAATCCTTTCATGCTATGAACCTATTCCCTGGGGTTTGACAAAAAAAAACCCCAACAAATCAATAAAAAATACTCAGCAAAGGACCTCCAACTGTCACAGATGGGCCCCTAGGAAATAAATAAAACATATTAAAAAAAAAAAAAATCTGTGCTGACAACCAGGATCCTTTATTTCCTCATGAGTCTTTTTCAGATTAGGAGACTGATTTGAGAGGACAGAGGCAGATGAGAGAAGTAAATCTAATACCCGAGAGTGCATTTTGAGTAATTCAGGAATAACCCGGTTTGAACAAGTATTCAAGTTAGAACTACATCATGGTGCAATGTTTTAAATGAGCCACGTGCCACATGCCTCTCCTGTATGAAGGTGGAAAGGATGTTTTGCAGTCACCGCAATTCTATCGCTCACGTGAAACTACAACACGAAGCACTAAGTGCACCTCAGTGAGCTGGCTAAACAGAAACAGCACTTCTAAAACAACAAGAAACATCCCCTAGTTCTCCCCCAGGAATGTTTATGGTAGTTTCATGTGCATGTCTTGTCTCAAGAATTATACTGATAAGGCAAAAGGGAACACTAACAGAATTCCTAAATAATCAGAAGTATTTTCTGATTCTGTCATCAAGCTGTAAGAGCTGTTCAGATGACCAGTGTACACTGGTGATAAACGCCTCCTCCCCATTCCATATACCCCATCAGCTGCATTACTGTTCTGCCTCATCAAACATGATCTCTACAGAGCAACTGCTCTGCTTCCCAGTGTTATATTTAACAATGCTCCAACAGAAATGTTAACTGGCAATGCTACCAAAGCAAACATCCAGGCAGATATGTTAAAAATTAACACAAGTTGTAATTTCGAGGTTATTTCAGTGAGATACCCCAAATGTCACTGTAAAACTAACAGAACATCGATTTAAATAGCAACTGATAACTTTTAACATCACAGCCAGAATCAAAAGTGAATTAATTGTAAGCCTGTAGTAGAGAGGTAAGAAGCTGAAGCTGCTTCAATCCAATATGAAATTCCATTAAGTTCTTCTATAAAAAATAAGTCACTTACTGTAATTTTAAATTTTAAAATTATATTCACACCAGAAAAAGGCTGCAATGGAAGTAAGGGAGCAGGGTGAAACAGAATTTACATTTTTGTTTACCTTGGAAGATGAAGAAATGTTAAAAGCTACAAGCAGAGGTAATCCAAATTCTGAGATTTGAATTCCAGATAAAATGTAAAGAAATAAGAAATCTCTTCAATGCCCTCTCTGTGCTTTCTTTACCTGACTGAGCATCAGAGGTTTGAATGGTTTCTCCCTGCAGAACAGAATGAAATGAAGAGCCAGAGGAGGGCAGCAAAGGATCAGAGTCATTCAGCATTATCCTCCCAGCCCATGCTGAATTTCCTGATTCAGAAATGCCAGACTGAGTCTCTGAACTGTCAGCAGGACCAAATACTGTCAATCCTCCTTTTCCTGCTGGCTCCTGAGAAGAAAAAAAAAGAAAAAAAATAAGGCACCAATACATTTAAGAGCTTATCTTACTTGCTATCACATTATAAAACTATTTGTTATTTTGCCTTCTTGACAGACAAGGCTTTCCAAAAGGCACTGAAACTGGAAAGAAAGGTCAAAATAAAGTAGTATCACCGCCACCACTTACCAACAGTTGAGACCTTTGAAATAAATAAAAAATATGATTTTACTCTCATTGAGTCATTTAGATCCCATTAAGACTTCCAGAACAGTAACAAGTCTATTCCATCTGCAGTATTTAAAAGCATTCTGAGAGTGAAATTTAATAAGCATACAGTATGCAATGAAAATACAGAAATGCTTTTAAACTCCATCAGCACACTCGAGGTCACAGTAAGGAAGATTTACCAGTCAGTACTAAATTTCATCACAGAAGACATCTGCAGCTTTGAGATTTAGATCCAAGTGACTACTCAGTGGTTTTGCAAGGTGGGCTAATAAAAATTTATAGTTGAGCTTCAGAATTAAGGAATATTCCTTATCACTGTCCCTTTCACTAATAAGTTTTGCAATACAGAAGATTTCAGGAGCCTTATTTCAATGGTAGTAAATGATATCAGTAACACCACATTTTCCCCAAAATTAACCCTTGGAAAACGTTTCAGAATCACAAAGCATTTATTTAATGCATCTAAATAGCTACTGTTTACTCCAGGGGTCCCAATTCACATGCAGAATGACAATGGAATGTGAACACTGCTTGCTTCTGAGCATACTGAGCTTCAAAATCAGTAAGAAATGCCTGCATTTAACCCAAAGTATTCTACCAAACTACAAGAACACTGGAAAATAATTGGAGAGGAAGAAGAGGACAAGACAGGACAGAAGAAGAAAAAAAAATTAAAAGGGCCTATAAAATAATTAGCGAAGACAAAAGAACAATACTAGACACAGACTCTGCACGTCAGCATTCTGCAATTAAAGATGCAGGGGAACTGCCACAGTAGGCATAGGAAATAACTAAACCATTAATAATTCTTTCAATGGAGAAAAACTGATTAACGCCCCGGGGGGGGGGGA
>JANHGN010021566.1:0-12709 GCA_024605025.1 Megaceryle maxima | reverse complement strand
GAGGAAGAATTAATGACCTCAGCAGTAATAATCTATCCAATGGAAAAAAACACAAGGAGCCTGCGGGGGGGGGGGAACAGAAATTTAAGGACACATTAAATAATCCTTTATAAACATACTAATACACAGTCTGACTTTTCTTTTTAAAGAATACTCCCCCCCCCCAAAAAAAACCCCCACCTCTTCAAGCCACCAAATCTTAAAGTCATCTTTGCTGTTTAGAAATACTTCTTACTTCTAAGGAATGATCGTCTCTAGGTGTTCCCTGATGCCACGTCACCATCACAAAAAAATGAGTGGGGAAAAAAAAAAAAGACAAATCCCTCCCTAGATCTCATTTTCATTACTGGGTCACTTCTGTCATTTCATGACCAATAAATGTCAAAGTTTGAATGACTGTGGCAAACTAGAATTAGGAAAAAAGCAACACAAGTGTGTAACTAGATCTGTATCAGTATTTCCTTCCCTATAGGGGATTGTGTACATTATCTGCAGCCAACTATTCCCCCTCCAAAAAGAGGAAAAAAAAATAAACAAAAATAAGACAATAGAATAATTTTTAAGATCCTAGTACTACATCTCATGGCATTGAATACCTGCTCTAATATATATTTTGCTCCATTGTCTGAATCAGTGATTATATCCAGGGAGTCAGTCACTGATGGCTGAAGACAGTCTGAGTTTAAAGTGCCTTCTTCCGCGCTGCTGTTCTGCAATAACCTTTCAATCTCCCTGTTCAGAATCTCCAACTGATCACACATCAGGCAATTTTTAAGTGATACGCCTAAAGGAAGAGGAAAAGTCAGCTAAATCACTTCTTGTTCAACTCTACTATTAACCAGACAAAAAGCATACTCTATGTGAGTAACTGATCCAGTAACATACTAAAGACAGTTGCCTAAAGGATTCTCTTCAAAGTGCACAATTATGTATCTGTGCATTCAGGGCTCTGTGTGCAACACGCTCTTTACAGTTCCCTTTGAGCCCCAGAGCCAGTATCACTACAGCATTCCAAAACTGGACTCTGGCATCCTCTCCTTTTCAGACACATTCTGGCTCCTGGGGCACAGTACATTTTGCAGTTAGTCACACCCCACCCAGTGGCAGAGCTGCACAGTACAGCTCTGATTTAACATAAAATATCATTTTTAACACAAATAATAATTGAAAACTAAGAGATTCTATGCAAGAATCACGCTTCCTTTTTGCATTAGTGGGTGTTCTTATTGTTACCTGTTACCTCCAGGAAAAAACTTTAATAAAACTGCAATTTTTAAATAATTTCCATTTTGGAAGGTTTAAAAATCAAGTACACTTAAAATAGTAAAACTGCATTTGTTGAAAAATACCTGGTTGATGCTTATTATTATTTAGTGTTTTCATTTTGCCCTCTCCCCATTTGGTCCAAAATAGCTTTCATTAAAAATTGAGTAATTTTCAAACTGGTTTTACAGGAATCTGCTCTTGCAGATGCTACTGTATCACAAAATAGGTTAAACTTGAATGTCTGAAAGAAGCTGAAAATTAAGTATTATCAAAACACAAAAGCAGAAAGCCTTAACTCACAATTACACTTTTAAACCAAGGAAGCCCACTGGCACTTCTGAACAAACGCCTGCAAAAATATTTACAACAACATGAGGCAACTTTGCAAGCCTTCAAATATATTTTTCTCTTGACAATTCAATGAGGTTTTTTGTTAATGTTGTTCTGTCCTGGAGTTAACTATTCAATTGCAGTTGAGATACTGACAGAAAGGCAAGCTGAGGCAGCAAACAGGTCATCTTGTTTTAAGGAAATTGAACATCGATGATCCATATTCCTCCCAACAGAGTACCAATAATCACATCTCTGAAACTGGAAATTCTAGCTGGAAACTGAAAGTTATTGTAGTTCCCCTAAAAGGCAATCCCCATCAGCATCATGCTGCCTTTCTGACATGTCTCCTTTAGAAAGGATATTCCTTTAGAAGGGATATTATGTACTTCGGAAAAACCCGAGGCAAGAATTCTGTAAATGATGGCAACATAATGTTAACAATAAACATATCTACTGTTGCTTATTCCAAGAGTCCTCTGGTTTTGCTTAACTTCTGTGATAAACAATCCTCACCGTGAAAATGCATAAGCTTTTAAGACAAACTATATATAAAGCTAGAAACACAATCATAGATAAAATAATCTTCGCCGGTACGAACCCTAGGTTGATTTAAATGGTTACATACCATAAACAGCAGGTCTGCATTAAACTAAGGATTCATAGTGCTTATAAAATCCACGTTTATGGACTATGAAGAACAAAGAGCCACCCTAACACTACTTGAACTGCTACTGTCCTGCTCCTTTCTCCAGTGCTCAGTTACATGGCCTAGGCCCCATCCACCCACAGACACGGTCCCCCAGCTCCTTAGTAAACACTCAGCTTAAGAAATCATCAGCAGATGAATCCGCCAAGGAGCGATCCATCAGAACTAGTGTAAAGATGCAGGAGATCAGGGATGGAGAATGAGATCCCCTTAAGCAGGCTAAGCTGCTGCTCTCTCGTTCGACACGCAGCAAGCGTTCATCACGTCTTACCCAGCACCGTTTCATTAACACCCCCCTCAGTCTGTTTTAAGCTTTCACAGTGTAATAATGAGAGTATTTCAGTGAAAGAAAACAGTCACTTATCTAAAAGTGGAGCATAAAGTTGACGCACTGTATCTTGAGACAAAAGAATATCCAGCCAATAAAATATTTGAGGTTTTTCCTTAAAAAAAAAACCCAACCAACCAAAAAAACCCACACAAACAATTAAAAAAAAACCAAACAAACAAACAAAAAAAACAAACCCCAACCTGTCACAAGCTTTTTATTTCAGTTTGTTCAATTCTTCCTAAGCAGTGAGAAACCTGAAAGCATAGGGCTGTCTACTCAGATAACAGAGGGCATCACTTACATTGAGCACCCCTGTGGATTCTCCAACTACTGCAAAGCAGTGTGGTTTTTGGTATATATGGCTCGAAGAAGCTCCAAGCAGTATCAGTAGGCAACTTAAGAAAAGGCAGAAAGTGTATTTCCAAATCCTGCTACCAAAACAACAGTGTTGTTCACAAACACACAATATATATTAACAATCTACCCTCCAACACGCCTTCATTAATCAACAAGCTTGTAATATCACTCCAATCTTCTGTAAATAGATTATCCCCCTCACACTCGGACAAAACCTCAGAACACCAAGAAAAGCAAACTGCTGTCTCCTGCTGTCTTTGTAACCAAGCGGTTTACAAACCCCAGGCAAAAAGAAACAGAGCTTATCTACACCAGTAACCCAAGAGCCGAGAGATACTAAATGCAGGACAGGCAGCTTGAGGAGGACACCTGGATCTGCTGCTGCTGACTTCATTAAGCCCTTTTTAAGATGTCTCAACAGAACATCTTAATCTGATGATGACAGAGCAAATCTTTTAAAGAACAACATTTCCCCATCTTTTAATGTATATATTTTTAGACAAAGGCAAATTCAACAAATTACTAACCAACATATATTCAGTTCAGTAGCTCCACTTTTGTTTTCTCTCGTTTCCACGAAGAGGTAAAAAAACGTTCAATGAGTCCACTGACTGCATAAAGGTTTTGGTCTTTTCTAGAACTTATCATTTTAACTGCATTAAGAATTCTCAGTTCACTGGGAAGACTTCACTCCAGATAAGGGATTTTGAAAGACAGCTTAGTAAGAAAACCTTTAACATGAGTAACAACCAAAAGAAATTACTTCATTTCTCCTTTATCCGAGGACTCATGTACAGAAAAACCCCACAACACTGTCAGAATTCAGGGTGAATTCTTCACTTTCAGCTTATTAGCTATTTTATTTAGGTTTTTAAGGATCTTTATCCTCTCAATGTTAATTCTCGTTGTCAATAGCTAGATGACAAGATATGCTGCATCCTATTCCATGTTCTCGGATGCCAGCACTCTTCAGTAAGAGCCTTGTGCAAATACTTCAGTCCAAGTGATTAATATCTAGCAGCTGTTAGTTCATTTATTTCCTAAATTGCCCTAAGAACTATACAGAAGGACATCTTTATTTTGAAAGATCTCACACATACTCACCCCTACACAAGCATCCAAGAAAGCAAGGTTCACCTCATATTTAAGACTTGTGACAGACCACAGTACTTGCAGGAGTTGGTTCAGTGTAACCTGTTACCTAACATTTACTTCTGTGACAGAGAAACAAAAGCACGTTTTCCCCCCTCCCAAGTCTTCATATTGAAGTTCCAGTTAATGTTTTAGATAAATTATAGAAATTCAATGGCCGGGGCCCAAGGACAGGACAGAAATCTCAAACAACCACAACTACAAGGTTCAGCAATTTTCTAAAAACTAGAGTCAGTGAGCAGACTGTTTGCATCTACAAATAAATTCAAAGCATAAGAATCCTATACTGGTCCCACTGAAAATTATTTTGCCTCTCTGTTTGTCAAAGATGACATTCAGAAAACCAGCACCCCTTCTAACTAAGCAGCAGCAAAATTAATCCCTTGCATCAACAAGTAGTATAAAAGCAGCCTACAGAAAGTCAGTAGGGCAAAACCTACTCTTAGAGGAACGAGCAGTTCATTCAGACCATGGACAAAAGGTACAATGTGCTGACCCCTAAGAACAGCGGGACACTGGTTCTGCACTGGCACCACAGAAAGAGAAAGCCACGTACACACAGGGCTGCAGTGCAGTTCCCTCCGTCTGCTTGGCCATGAGAGGTGCAAGAGCAGACCACTTAGAGAAGAAGCAAGTGACAATCGGATGACCAAGTACAACTAGCATATGGTCTTTCACATAAAATGCATCACCCACTGTGTACTCATTTAAGTATCTTCCTTCTGAAAGAAGGAAAATATCTTTCAAAAAGTTGAGAAACGGGAGTGTTTTGACTACAGAGAAGTGATGAGAGCTGGTGAGAGAGGCAGCAGTTATGAGGCTCAAGTCCAGATATGGGGAGATGTAAGAAGATTATTGTGATCCTGAGTTCCTCCCCTGCACCACAGATAAATTTACTCCCTCACTACTTGACTGCTACAGACAAGCTGCAGTTCAAGGTCAAAGTCCAGACATCGCTGGTAAATACAAAGATTCTATGCTAGAAGTAGTTTCCATTTGGAAGATACCATTAAAAATAAATTCTGCATGAATTCACAGTATTTCAATACTTATAATTAGACCTGGAAGAATAAAATCAAAGAGAAACAACATTACAAAAACTGTAACACTTATCTATAAATGTTCTGCTGGCTATTGTTAAACACACTAAATTAATTCTGAGATTATAAACAAACCTACCACTTCACATACCCACAATATGAACAATTTAAGTGGCAGTTAATTCCTTCCCATTCTAGAGTCAATATATTACTCCCTCAAAAAAATATTAACACATTAACAAGCTTTTAAAAATGCACAATGTATATTCAGTAATACATAATTCAGTAATCCAGCCACGCTCCTCAGAAGTCTCCCATCCTAATTTAAGAAATGTGTACTCTTCTTAAATACTGCAAGAAGCAGTACTAATTCTAGGCAAATATGAACAGTGCTTTAGAGAGAAATTAGGACAAAGTACCACCAAGCTCTAGTTTTAAGGTAGCTTTTACTATCTTTTAGTATCAGAACAGTATTTCAACCCCAGACGCATATAACACAACACAATCCTAATTTGTCAGGGATGGCACCACTGACACCTACAGTAGTCTTACCAACTTCCACTCAGACCCACTGCTTCCTCCCTCAGCTCTCCATCTTGCTCTGCCAAGACAGGTTCCAGTACTTGTAAAGCCTCATTTTTTTCAGTGTTGGGTCATACCCCATCTAAGTTTCTACCTAAAGTTACAGAAAAGAACTAACTTGACCAGCATGGGGGATCAGGCTGCTCCAGGACAGAACTGATTGCATCAAAGGACAGAGAACCTGCACCCTCTAAAGATGATGAAAAGAGCGTGTGTGATGGTACCCAGACCACAGCAGTCTCCAGTGTGAGGGGAAAAAAACTCCCCAGGGACACCTCAGCACACCCCAGTGCAATCAGATCTCCCAGGAGGAAAATAAAAATAAATAAAAAAAAAAAATTAAAAAAAAAAAATTTCAGAGGCTTCTGCACCTCTGTTGAGACCTCCTTCCAATCTCATTGATGTTTTATCAAGAAATCTCCGAGGGTACTGTAAGACATTGTGGTGTCATGATGCGGTATCAAGAATAACCGGTGTCCATCCCTACCACCCTTCTACCATCAGACACCCACCCCTAGAAACTCTGATGGACCATTTCAATTAAGTTTTGTGGTTTGCAGGATTTCTGTCCTTGAATGAAGATTGGCCTTTTTTTGTTGTTTTGTTTGGTGCTGAAAAATTATTAAAAATGTCCAGCGAATGACACAAAACACATCCTGTTTTGCTATAGAAAAGCCCATTAAATGCACATCCCATACTACCAATAAGCATAGCTGATGCCAGTCAACTAATGAGATGTAAAATGTAAATATTAACCACCTCTTCATTTCCAAAGATGCAGAAACAAGTGTTCTATTTTTTCTTCCATATTTTTCTCTCACGTAAAATGAGACTCAATACATTCACAAATTTCACAAGATCTTTTTTTTTTTCCACTCAAAGTAAGTATTGGATGTTCTAAATTAATAATAAGCAAACCAGTTTGACAGCTTACTTTTTAAAATAACTAAGCAAATAGATTCAATTCCAAGAAGTTAAAGAAATAGCTTCCTTTAAAAGCAATAAATACATTCAGTTGGTCTCTGTACTTGTACTAATAAAGAAAGGAAGGTTTCAGAATTAGAATGTCTTTAATCACCCATTATTATAAACCCTCTCTACGCCTGAAAGTAATAGACCAGTATCCCTTCCAGGATTTGTCAGGCAGCTCACTTACCTCACACAGTGGAAGACTGCACACACACAGGACAGCAATCCTGCGTGCTTGCAGGGAATGTGGGACCTCCTGGAAGGGGGGAAAGCAAAGCGTACGCGCCGCACCAGATTACCACGCACACACAGCAGACTAGTGCACAGCAGCAGCGAGACAGAAAGGACAAGGACTCCACGGTACAACATAAACTACTCCAAGGGAAAAACACAATGTAGCTCGCTGGTTTATGGAAAACAAACTAGACACATGCTGAAGTTTATTTGGAGGTCTTTCGGAATAGAAAATAATAATATTCCCCATTTTAAAAAGAATTTCTTGTATTTTAAAAAGAATTTCTTATTTTAGATTGCATCATATAAGATCAGAAGAGTGTGAAAAAAGTAAAGGCAAAAAGGGAAGGACCACTCAGGGGGTAGTGCAGCAGAATGAGAACAGCACCAAGTATTACAAATGTATTTTATTCTGGGTAAGTAGCAGTAACTGCTTCCTTGAAGCAGTGAAGCTGCCACAGCTAAGCAGCAATTTCTCACAGAAACATCTGAGGCACTTTAGCAGCAGCAGGCCCACTAGAAATTTAGCAAACATGAAAATTGTATTTAATACCAGACAAGACTACAACCATATCTATACTACAGGTGTTCACTGTCACAACTGCACAAGTCAGGAATGTTAAGGGGTACAATCCCTGATCAACAGAGCTGTGATGGTACAAGCACCTCATGTTGGTGTGATCACACCTGCAAACCTGTACTTTTACCTGTGTGAGTTGTGCTGTTTGCAGGGTGGGGTGGCAGGTGTGGAGGTTTATCAGTGTAGCTGCACACATGATAAGAAACTATCAAACACTCTCGTACAGGCTGTTCCCAGTAGGGAAGCAGCGTATCTCAGAAGGAAGCAAAACTTTGAAATTTCACTCAAATTCCCTGAACAAAAAACAAGTTACATGAGCAAATAGATTCTAAGGTACTTGGGTAGGTGTCAGAGCTTTTGCCAGCACAGCTCTGTTATACCTGGGGGAAGAACTGTAACTGTCAACTGTACCAATGGGACTTTACTAGTAAAGGTCAAACCTTAATATAAAGCACTGGGCAATATACGCACACCCTCCAACCTATCAGCCCATAACTCTGATAAAATTCATACCCAGTTTAGTGCTCTCTGCATTGAAGGAAATATTAACTAATTTTAAGAGGACAGAAGAGTATTATATACGTGCCATTGGTATGTCCTAGTCCAGAGCTTTGTGGGTGCTTAAAAGTCTAGGGAGATAAACTACTGCCATCGGGCTTCTTTACTATTCCTATACCTTCTGAAGCCCTTATCTACATTCTTCTGAGTAAACTATTCCTACATCTGCCTTAACAATGAAAATTTACCCAAACACAACAAAATAAAATTGAATCTTTTTGATCAGGTTTACTTCTGGTCTCGGGATCTGAACAGCATGAGCAAAGAGAGACATCAAATAGATTTGGTGCATTAAGAAAAGTTATGAGGAGAATCACGAGCACTGTAAGACAGTTCTGCTTTTTTTCTTTATCCCTTTTATACAGAATGTTTTTTTAAAAAGGCAACTTTCTGTGGTTCAAAACTTTGTATTCAAAATAATAATAAAAAAATAACCATCTTAAAGGCCCCAGTTTACAAGCCATGGTCCTAAGTTTAGGCAACATAAATATCAACCACAAACTTGGATTGTTATGGAGTATTACTCAATATACAATATCTTTACTATTCCTTTTCCATTATCTGGATTGAAAATATTTTACAAATACATACTACTTACTTGCCTAATGTTCTCTTTCTGCCTACTGAACTTAAACCTCTCCTGCAGCACTGAAAAATACATTTTCAGCAACTGCATACAGGAAACAAGGCATTTGAAAAGGTGATACAGGCAACCTGGGATTTCTCTGCTTAAGTACCAAAGAAGTCCCAAAGAATTAAGGTCTTTATCATGGCTGGTAACTGAACAGCAACAGTTCCTCAGGCTAAGTCTTAGAACCTTACAGTTTAATTCTTCCACACCCCACAGCTTGTTTGTTTTTAAACATACAAGATGACAATTCTACAACTGTCAAATTTCAGCTTGAATACTTACACTGTACTTAATCCCTCTTCACAAACACTTTCACACGAAGCAGTAAAGCTATACGGGGCTTTTTTTATCAAGTTGGCATTATAACAGCACAAATTAGATACAAATCTTGAACTATTTTATGTAAAACTATCTGTATCTCCTGCCATGGCTAGCTACTGTTGTCAGTCAAACTGTATGTACAGAAATGGACTCAAAACAACTGCAGGATTGTAATTCCTGACCCTGACAGCACAGCTGTTGGAAAGAAAAAAAAAAAAAACAACACAACCAACTTGTGTTTTTACACTTTTTTTCCCCTTACTTCATATGTAAAAAATGAACCAAAATATAACATCTGTAACCAGCTACCACTTGAATTCTTACTCCATCTAAAAGGCTTCATTTAATGAAGTAGAGCAGGAATTAATTTCTCCTTCAGCATATAGTGAAACACAGTAATTACAGAATACTGATTATGTTATTAAAAATGCAGTAAACACAGTTCAGTTCCCATTCAGTTTGATTAAGGTTTTTTATGTGTGAGAACACACATAAAGCACATTTAACCTGTGTGCCTGAGCTCTCTAACTAGATATTTAAGATTCTTCTTCCCCTCCAAGTCTCTCAATGCCCTTGAGACAACCACCATTAGTAACTCCAAAGTATCCACGGGTTTCAGAAGCTGTCTTGGATAAAAACGTAATCATAGCACAACCCTCAAAGCATTAACTGATAGCTGACTGGAGATTCTCCTGGTGAGGATGCTTGATAGCACATAAAACCACAACCAGTTCTTGCATAAACTAAATAAATCTTAATTTTATTAAAATCCTCTCCTTACATCTCCAGCACTGTCCTACTACAAGAGACACTAGGCTGAAGATGTGCACTTGCACCAGAGAATAAAAACAGTGCAGACAGACCCTACCACTCCTGTCCACTAAAAAAACATCTGACCTTGCTCCTGTTGTCCTTTCTAGCACTTTTATCAGTTAAATTTCATAAACTGTCAGCCTAACCCTTACAATCCTCCTCTTTAATATTTCTAGCTTAAGTTTCAGGCTGTACAGAATTAAAATCCCACAGTTTTAAGTTACAACTATAAAGACAATTACTATCTTAAACCGGAAACAAAGATGATAATCTACTGCCAGAAAAATCTTAGGAGCAAAGCAGGACTAAGTAGAGCAAAGAATGCCTTTTGAGGAGTCCACTGGACACTGAAAAAATACTTATTCTGATTAATTTACTATTCTGAACTCACACAATTCTATCAGCATTGCTTTGGGGAGTTTCAGAGTGGGGTTTTTAACTCAAAAGATACCTCAGTTATGTGAAAAGCACCTTCTGAAGCACTGTGTGAATGATACACGTTACATCTGAACAGTGTTTATATTTTGTAGTGTACATATGTTTGCAGCAAAGCAAAAACTTCATTTGTAAACCCACAGATATCAATTAAATATCCCTTAAAGCACCACAAACTTTGTAAAAAAAGTCATTACTTAAATGCTCCTTTTGGAATCAATTATTATTTAATTTGCAAATCCCTGGAGTCCTGCAGTCTCAAAGCAGGCTGAAGGCTGACAACCAGCCTTTATTCTTCCAGCAAAGTGCATGAAAAAAACCCCTTTATGTGCTATATGATTCTAGACCATCAAAGGGGAAAAAAAAATTAAAATATTAAGGCCTAACTGAACAGCTATTTTGAGCTTACTTCTGTATTTATTCCTATAAAAAGCTCCAAATGTCAAAGAACAGTAACAATCTGCTGGCATACATAAAAGTGGAGCACAACCCAAAATATCTATTACAATTAACACACTTGTATGAACTGCATGTTATCATTTTTCATTGACCAGCAATTAAATTGCTTAAAGGGCTAGTAAATTTTGGTTTTAGAAGTAGCAACAAAGCAGTAGAAGCTAAACCAAGTCAAATTATCACTTGCAAGAAAATTGAGTAAAACAAAGACAAAAAAAAGCAAACAGTGAAAATGTTCTTATGAAATAAAGCAAGACATCAGCTGTCAAAGAATTTAAACAAGGCTGTGGTGATTAAGAATTCAAAAGGGCTTTTTTGGTTAAAAAAAAAAAAAAAAGTTAAAATAGATTATCCAAAAAAATAACCAACCACCCCAAAAGGGGAAATTAGGAATACTGTATACACCATTTTGAGTTAAATAAAAGGAATCAGCATTTTTTGTCTCCCTGAAGTTCCTAGAAGGAAAATGTCAAAGCCCATGCATGAAAAACAGCTGTTCTGAATTTAATACATAAACAGCAGAAAGAATGGAAAACACATTCAGTAACACGTTAAAAAGATTGTAATGTGGGGTTTTTTTCCAATCTAAAATGGTATAGTTTTATTAACCCACTACTAACAGAGCTATCAATTGGAGGTATAAACTGAAAGCCACGTATCTGTGAGAAATAACTATCAAAGAATGGCTTTTACAAGTCAAATATGCAGCTATGAACTACAACTGCCTCCAAGAGACAGTATTTACATCCATTAGTGGAAGGGATGAGGAACAATTATTAAAAGGGGAATTTGAATATTTAAAGCTAGCCAACCATTACTACGGTTTAAAAATCGAACCCCGCCTCTTTTCCCCTACAAGGAAATCACCAGAAGATGATAAAGTTCAATTTTTGTTTAACTCACCAATAAGGAGATCACCTTCACCGCCCAGAGAAAATAAAATGGCACTTCAAGGCAGGTTAAGTTTTAGTCCCACCCTCCGCAGATACCTTTCTCCCCGCCCCAGCCCCGGAATGAGTTTTCAGCTGGGTTTCTGGAGTCCCCAGCGCCGACGAGGGGCACTACCCCCCAGCACCCGGCCACCCGTCCGGGCCGCGGCAGAGCCCTTCGTCCGGTGACTAGGGCAACGGTGAAACTGAACAAGAAAGGCGGTTAAAGTTGGTCGTGACGTCACAGAGCAGCTTGCCGCCGTCAGCTTGATCATGACGTCGATCGCCTCAGAGCACAACCGTCCTCTCCCCCCACAACATGGAGGAGCCCGCCTTCTAGCCCGCTCCGCCCGGGGAGGGCGTCCTCTCCGCTCCGGCCCAACCACGTTAGGAGCTCATGGGGCGGCGGCTTTTGGCTTCCTCGGGGGCCCCCGCATTGAGTCGCCGACCTCCTCTGGAACAAGGCCAGGCCTCTGGCGTGCCCGCACCCAGCAGCCGCACCGACGGTCCCCTGAAAAGAGGCCGCGCCGGCTTCCCCCCTCCGCCCCCAACCCACGCCGCCCCGTCCCCCCAGCCGCGGTCCCTCCGGCCGCCCTGACCCGCACCACCCGCCCGCCTCCATTTTCTAGTCGAGCCCAAAGGCATCCAGGCCGCGGGAGGCGGCCGCCCGTTTTCCGCGATCCCCTCTGCCGCAGCGGCGGCCCCGCTCCCGTTCTCTTCCCGTTTCGGTGCTTCTCCAGCTGCCTCCCTCACTCACCGCGGGGAGAAGGTGGAAAGATCGCCGCAACCGCCGCGGGTCTCAGCCGAGCCGAGCCGCCATTTCCTCCTCGCAACCGCTCTGGAGCGCTGGGCGGGGGCGCTCCTCCCCCGCTACCATAGAGACGGACGTAGCGGCCAACCGCAGCCTAGAGCGCCTCGCTTTGCGCACGGCTCGCGGAGGACTTGAGCAGCCGTTGGCTCCACCTCCCGGCCGGGCGTGCGCGCGCTCGCTCGCTTCTTCCCCCCCCCCCCAGCTT
>JANHGN010021565.1:8729-20518 GCA_024605025.1 Megaceryle maxima | reverse complement strand
AAGCAGCCATTTTGAATATTTCATCACTTTTGTGCATTTTCAACAGCACGAATGCTGACTGTGATTAAGCAACTTGGATTTTCCACAGGTTTGTATTTTCCACCCGCTGCAGGTCACCAAGATATTCCCATCTAATCGTTCTCTTTGAAATCAGTAACAGTAGTGGCATCTGTGTGGACTTCAAGGGCCCCAGGTTCTCTACACTGTTTGGTTTTTTGCATGGTTGTGGGAGTGGTGTTATGGGTAAAAAAAGCACGCAGAAGAACTGCATGTCATTTTCACTGCGGCGCTGCAAGACCGCGAGAGGAAGAAGGTTCTGCAGGATTTTAAAACGCAAGCAGCCTTCAAAGTCCAAGTGTAATCTTCATTGTAATGAAACACAGAAATAATGAAGGCTGGAGGCAGGTATGTAATTCAAAGAGCATGTCATTGGAGACAATGGCAAAAAAGGAAACGAGTGTTGCTACAACCCCTCAGATACGTTCTTTTCAAGTGACCAGTTAATTTATCACCCTGTTTATTTCCAAGAGGGGAGGCTCCTTGTGCGCTCCCCTCTCAGATCAGCAGTCAGTAGCTGGCCCGCTCCTTTTCTGAGATTTTGAGTGTGGCTGCTGAGTGATACAATCTCTTTGGTTAAAATAGTTTATTTGAATGCATTTATGTGGAGTAGATGGCTTTCTACTTTTGTACTGTAGTTTCATTTTTTTAAATACTTTGAAGTGTTGCTGGTGACAGATTGCAGACTACCTTTCCCTTATACTTCCCTCTGCACTTCTGTTCAATAATAATGTGATATTTTTCCTACTGCATCATCAAGCTATCGATTTCATATGAACTATTGATCATATTGATTTCATAGGAGCAAACTAAAGCACAGGTACAAATAGTGTATTTCAAGTACACCGCCTTCACTTTTTTCTTTTGAAAATGAAAATATGATTCTCAAGCTTGTGCAGCAGATGCAGAATATGTGTCTGCATTCAGTCATTCTGTCTTCTCTGAATCATGGACTTACAGTAAAAGGAGGGGCAAACTCCAGCATCCCCACATTTCTTTATGGATAATATATCGAGGGCTTGAAATAAAATTATTTGAGGTTATTCTCATCAGAGGTCCCAGCTGCCACCCAGAAGAGGTAATGTTTTAGCAGTTTCCTCCCTCTGGCCTTGAGCTCATTTTGAGTGCTGAGTATGTGGGAAGAACATTGTAAATCTGTTCTTTGACTAAAGATACAGGTTTGGATTGCGTTTTCTAAGCCAGATGCACTCAGCCTTGAAGCCAAACCTTGTGACAGTTCACAGCCATCAGGACGGGGCACGTGTGTAAAGTGGCCATAGTGCCTGGTCACATACTCACGGTGTGTTGGACCGTGTCACACGCCTGTGCCACCGGCATGTTTCTGTTAGTGATGCACTGAAAGGCAGTTTCTCACCCCTGTGGTCAGCGCTGGCCACAAGTCCCCACCATGGGGAGTTCTTCCACCTTCTGCAGCCATGGGTTCTTTTAGGCTCAGCTGAAGATGTCTGGGGCTTGATCCGGTACCAGACCCAACAGAGATGCCAGAAAAGCCATTCTGTGCCAAGGGCTTCTGGTGGTAGAATGTCTGACAAACCCACCCCAGATTAAACCTGCCTGCTCTGGGCGTTACTCCACTGTGAAGATACAACAAATAAGTCAGGAGTTGTCTTGGGGAAGCTTCTGCAAGCACCAGAACGGCCACCGATGCAGTGCCCAAGTGCCTCAATGACCAGCCAAAGACATGAGGGTAGACTTGAGTCATCCATCTTCTCTCTCCTCCTCTAAAGCCTAGTTGGTCTTTTCTAACATTGCGTGGTAAATGCTGCCATCTCCGTTCAGGGATGTCTCTTGTAACACTTGCAGTGTTTCCACTTCCCAGCACCTCCAGACTGCTAGAAATGGGACTGGTCTGCATGAGCTCTCTGTCGTTGCCTCTTCCCGGTGCCAAGTCTGTGCCCCAGTGATGGGTTCAGGACATCCAACGTGCCATTTTACTGCCTTCCTTGTCTCCTTCCTCTGTGCTTACAGCCTGCTGAAAGATAATGGGCATTAGATTGTCTGTATTACTTGTTTTTAAAGTAGTGACAAGCTACCACACCACAGGAAATTTGGTTGGTCGCACATTTTAAATGAGGCATTGATGTATTTTTTCAGCAACAGGGCAAGTTGTTTTTTTTTCCGAGTGTTGCTAGGTAGAAGCAGAAGTCGCTTTGCATCCAGCCCTTTAATCATCAGTTCAGAGTTCCCTCACTTTTCTCCAGACGAAGGGGGAAAACCCTTTCAGATTTCAGAATTTATTGCCCTGACTTGCAATATGGAAAGTGTGTTCAGTAAGTTTGCACAGCAGAATCGTAACTCTGTGTCAGTGTCCAGTGTAAGGGACTTTCACCTGAGGAGCGCAGGCTAATCTGATCAGATTATTCAGTCTTTATCAGAAAAGAATGACTTAAATCACAACTTCAGATATGTTTCTGCTTTCTCAGATTAATACAGATGTTTCAGTCCCACACATGGAATTGCTGAGCTGAATGAAATAACTACATATTTTAAAAATTATTACTGTGTAAAAGTCAACACTGAAGCAAACCAAAAATGCTGAAATGAAGCATTATAGATTACATTTATAAATTATACTACAAAGGTATGACAGTTTCCTGCAGGAACAGAAGACAGTTGAGAGCTGCAGTTTTTAAACTCAGGCAGGAGGAGTTTGTGTACAGAACACTTCCCAGTTCTGTTAACGCGAGGGAAAAAGTGCTATTAAATGTCTTAAACTGCATCTTAAAAAATAATCATATGCACCTTAAATATTCAGTACTTCTGTTGTCTGATTCACCTACAGCAAAGGCTTCTTAAACTCTCAGAATTTAAACACTTAAAATCATATAGAGATTTGTGAGCTCCACTTGTCCCCCTGTAACTGTTTTATATCTTGTGCGCATCACAGCACAGGCTGTGAAAACACTTGAGCAGCACCCACCAGGCTGAGCCATTTGGGCACTTCTTCCTTGATCTCACGTTTATTCACTCTTGGTTATTTATCCAAAATGGGCAACTTGCTTTTTTTCATTGATTTTTCTGTAGAGCAGGACTTTTGGATTTGAGCACAGACTGTTGCTGTGCAGTTACTGGGGCAGTAACCACATCCAGCACAAACCATATTTATGGTTAATTTCTCTCTAGGTGGATGGTAGAGCAGAGGATGCACATCTGTGCCTAAAAGCACTGTGGTTCTAGTTTAGTGCTTGTTGGTTACTGAAAGTTGGTCAGCAGCGCGTGCAGAGCGTAAGTATTGCTATTGTCTTGTTGCAGCTCGGCGAGGCAGGGCTGGCTTTCCCCCAACTCCTCTTATGCATCCATTCTGTTACCAGAGATGTGCAAGTTCAGCCCCAGATGCCTTCATTTCTGGTGTCAGTGTTTTGGAGTAAATCCCAGTAAAGTGCTTTAACCAGTCCTCAAGATCTTAAAACAGGTTTGGTGTCTCCCTTTCAGACTCCAGTGATCCTGGGCTGGTCTAACACACAACATTTTACCTTCCTGGATAAAGAATGCAGAGCAGCTCTCCTGTCTGTACTGGGCAGCTGCTGAATTATTGCCTAGATAACAGTCTGGCAACTGCAGCCGGTCCAGCTGGTCCCGTTGGCTCTCTGAAGCCGAACCCCTGGGCCAAGGGGCCTCGAGTCAGGGCAGAGTTGTTCTGCGCATCCTCTGCACCACAGGGCTTGAGGGTACTGGTTGCATTGTTTCCAACGTGCTTCACTGGCATGTGGTACAGAGCTTTGGGAAGGGATGAAGGTAGGAAGGACCTCAAGTGCTTGAAAAACACTTTAAGTTAAATTTAGCAGATTAATAAGAAAGTTGTTGTTCGTGACAATAGCGTGATTAAGAGGTGCATTGGTTTGGGTAGAAGTGGGAATGTTTTTCCTATTGCCGTGGTAGCTGTTTAAGGAGGACAACAAAACAAAACAAAACACAGACAAACAAAAAAACCACCAAAAGCAGACAAACAACCAAAAAAGACCCCACAAACAACAAAGCAAAACAAAAACAACAGAAAAAAAATCCAAACCCCAAAAGCCATAGAGAGACAAGTACTCAAGTGTCAATAAATACCTCTTCAGTATTGTATGAGGCACTTGGACCCAGCTGTTTGAGTGTCAGTTGCGGTTACACTGCATCCTCCTCCAGAGTCAAAGGACTCCAGCTTTTCTTCTGAAAGAATGAAGATAGTGTGTGTATTAAATACACGTGACCTTTCAAACGTGGGATCCAAGGCTCTGGAAAAAATGCAATGTGAGGACTTCTAATTTTTTGATCCATTGCAGGCTTTTGTCAGGGAAAATTGGCTTCACTCCGCTCCTTTGGTAACTCTTTGTCCACTAGTAAAATCCATGCCCTGGTGCAGTGGTCTCTAAATGTTTCTGCTCGCACACCCATATCAAGAAAAACATTTTTGACTACACACTGCCAATATATGTGTATTTATTTATTTATAGGTTACATACACGTAGTACTCTACTAATGTATTATGCACATTCTAAAACAACGCAAAGTAGGAAGTAAAAAAGGATGAGAACAAAATTAAGTAAATACTATTTTAAAAATATACTTTATTTTACTTATTAGTGGTAAAAAAATGCTTCAGTGGAACATCTTCCACAGCCCCTGGGCTCCCTGCGCCCCACTGTTGAGGCCACTGCACACGGGAAGCAGAGATGAGGTTCAGGGTCTCAAATGATATTTTTTTCCTTGCACCACTGAAACTCTTTTAAATGAACAAATATTGAATTCTTTCATTGAGAATTGTTATTAGCTGATTATGAATACAGACCACATTTTCTTTTTCCCACTTTCTCTTCTTTGGAAAGAAGAGGAAAGAGAGTGACAACTTCTCTGCCATGGCCATTGTTGCAAGGACAAAACCATTCTAGCCAGTGAGAATTAGTCGGTCTTCAGCAAGAAAAAAAAAAAAAAAACCAAAAAAAATCAAAGCTGATTTTTCATCGCCTTACAGTTGTGACTCTTAGTATGGAAATCATGTGTTTCTGGAAAACTCTGTTTTCTGTTGTGAGCAGAAGACTGATACTGCGAAGACAACCACCCTTTTCCCCAGAAAAGGATGTCTTTGTCCTGTGGAACAAAGTGCACTGAAAAACTGAAAACGAAAAGGACAATGTGCTGAGTTCTTTGCTGCGTGTCGATCTGTGGCCCTCGGAGCCTGTTGTAAGATCATTCTCAAGAGGTAGCACCCTCGGGGCCTCCACACCATACTAACGCTGTTGGTGCTTATGCAGTTGAAGTGTCTACAGAGCTTCACAGGCGCGGTTGAGAGCGTCTTTGCCAGGACAAACAACAGTCTTCTGTGACAGTGACTCTCAGAAGAGCCACGAGGCCGTTTGGATACATGCTTACAAGCTGTGAAGAAGGTGTTGAGATCGTCCTGCTGTGAGAGGTGTTTGTGGTACATGCCTTCAGATAGGGAGTAAAGAATCTGCCTGTATGATAGTAAGGTCAGATCTCAGGAAGGCCAGAATGAGATCAGAATGTGAACACTGCAGAGTTTTCTTCTCGTAAAATAACTACACACTGCTGGTGCTGCATTGCTGCTCTGTTACCGGACCACTCCTCATGTCGCCCTTCGCCTGGAAAATGAGAGTCTGAAGAAGATTTAACGTGGAGGGGCAAGGCAGTGCCCAGGGTGCTGTTTGTATTCCTCAGATCTGCAAATGGGAAGGTTTCCCCTGGTAGGCTTTTTTCATCTATGGGGAATGCATCAAGCGACATTAGTTTCTGACCTGAATTGTAGAAGAATTCCTCTCAGTATGAGTATTTTTCAGGAGCCTCCTGCATGTGTTTCCTATTCTGCCTTTACTACTATCATTAGGAGGATCAAAAGAGGAATGAGGGATATATGCAAAAGGATTTTACCCATTCCAGGTCTCATTATAAGCTTGAGCTCAAACTTCAGTTCTGCTCCCAGCAGTGCAGTCTCCTGCATCCTGGTTTTGATCAGGCTTTTGGGGACTCCTTTCGTCTGGATGTGAAGACTGTGAGAACGCCTGTCCTGCTCTAGTGTCACTGTGGACTGCTCTCCCCAGCTTTAGAGCTCCGTGCTGACGTTGAAATCTGTAAACCTCGTTGCACCTTTGTACAATGGCATTCACACTTCAGCTGTATCTTCAGAAGTGTTAAAGGTTTTCCTCCTTCCTATCTGTGAAGTCACCACACCACGTGCAGTATTTCGACACCTTGAAAAGCTATCACAGCGGTCTAAGTCTGGTTCTGTTAACACTTCATAAATCCCTTAAGAACAGCAAACCTGCCAACTCAGAATGAAGCCACGATATCTCGTAGTTACAGTTTGCTCTCTAGGGAGACATTAGTCACTGCAGAGTCCCTGTGAATGCTCCCAGGAAAAGAATGTGAGAGCACTGACAGCTTTCACCTCCAGACCTTTTCTGGCATGACCATCCTGGGTCTGACACCCCATGGTGGTTCTTCCTGTGTTCCAAGGCCTGTTCTGCTCCCATATCCATGTGTGGCAGCCCAGTCTGACCTTCAGAGTGGGAAGAAATCATCAGAACTGGGATGACTTATCTTGCCTTTGCCCATTGGGCCAGGTTAGAAAGTTGAAACAAAATTCGATCCCATACCCAAAGGCTGGTGGTTAGCCTGTGTTGAAATGTGATTTTTTTTTTTTTTCCCTGCAGTTTAAAGATTTTTGGAATTTCAGGGCAAAGATAGCAGCAAGTAAGAGCACCAGTTAAGTTTTAGAAGTTTCTGATATTGGTCTGCATCAGTATTCTTCAAACTCAGGAATTGTTCTATACCAAGAGAGCCATGATGCTTTTCTAGGATACAGCTGATGGTTCCTGGGTTTAGGTTTGCAATTCAGCTAGAGTGTTAATGAATCGTTTCCGAGGAGCTTTAAATCTGGATTCTTCATTGTGGAGAGAAGCATAATCTTGTTGCCACATCTCTTACATGGCTTCTTTTAGGCACAGTGACTTTGCCAGATCAGACACCACAAGGCTCCATGGACTTTGTTCCCTCTCTTACATCTATCTTCCTCATTCTGTATTGGTGGAAGAAGATCCAATATGTTGCAAAATAGATTCCCAAGACACAACTGTAGATTTCTTTTAAAAGGTACTTGAGAAGTGAAGCCACAGAACTTTTCAGCCTCTGGTTTCAGCCATAAATCAAGTAGTGTTTAGGTGACTTTATGAAGGAATCTGTACACATCATCCAGGTGGTGCGTGCATTGGTTGGGCTTCTAGACTCTGATAGCCGTAGACACCGCTCTTCCAGGGCTGGTTGAGACGGGGATACTGCATGGTTATAGAGCTGCCAAAGCCTCCAGCGTCCCTCACAGCCTCCTTCGATGAAGTGTTGTCTTGCTACTGACAAAATCTGCCATACAATAATGAGCACTTAAATACAGCAGTAGTCTCGGTGATGTTGAAGTCAGTACTATATAGTTAGTTAGTGGCATCCTATTAATCCTGTAGAAATTGCAGAACAGCACTTGCACTGGAGCTAAGCCCATGCAGACCTTCCAGTCCTCCACACTAGGACCTTGGCCAGGCTCTGCTGGCAGCTGGTCCTGTGGAGACTGCCTGGGGGGGGAGGTTCACAGTAACACTCAGTTTGATGCCAGAGTAAATACTACAGGCGTGTTGTCAGTTGAATGACATTAGAAAATGAAAACTATTATTCCTATTTTGAAATTATAATTTTATCTCAGAACATGTTTTTTTTTTTTTTAATGAATAACTTAGAACATGCCATTTTTGGCAGTAATCGATCCCGAAACTTCCCTTTATTTTATGACTGTACTTTTGATTTTATCTCTGTATGCATTTTTTCACATGTAATTCTCAGTTAGCATTTATTATTTTTTTCTCTTCACCAAGGATTGCTGGAATCTAAAAGGTATTTAAGACAACTTAATCAAATAGCTAAAAAGGCTTTCTCTTCAAAATAACCTATTATTCCTTTCTCAGTCATATAGGAAATAGTCAAAAAGTGAATTCCTGGTGCACCCGATGAGAACAATAGATTTGTGTTCAGTCTTTCCTTTCTCTAAATTAGAAATCACAGTATAGACAATGGAATTTCTAAATCATATATTATACCTTATTCTCTGGTGGGAATAAAATGTTCATGTTTGCCTCCTTTTCTCTGTTTAACTTTGACTGCTGTGAACACTAGGAAGAATAACCCTGCAGCTTTTCTTTCTTTTTTTCTTTCTTTCTTTCTTTTTTTTTTTTTTTTTTTTAATCTATTCATTTTATACTTTTCAGACAGATTTTTCCCCGGGGTGAAACAAAGGTTAACTGAAATTTCCTCTGTTGTGTACCTGAACGAATCAGCAGTTTGAGAAGGAAATCCCATTGATGGGCAAAGAGAGTGACAGGCTCTATTTAAAGAATTCCCCCGACTGTGTGGTAGACCAACCATGCCATGAATTTAACTGTTCCTGTGGTCCCCATACTTGTACCCACCAAAAAGAGAGAAAAACCTACTTTGTTCTGCAAATGTTGTGCTAAGCTTTGAAAATCATGAGCCGCTGAGTTTTGTGAATCAACATTACTACCAGTGGTCAAGACTAAAGGAAGCAGTGTTTATAGCAAGAGACAGAAAACAGACAGAAGATTATGCGTACTCACATAATGGAGAAGGCACACTAGATGTCTGTGGTTTAACACATCTGCATTTTAGCACTTTGGTAGTACATGTATTCCTCAAGAATATGACTTGGAGAATTATTTTGTCCCTCACTTTCTTCACTGCATAGTTTTATTCCCACTTGGTCTGTGAAACATCTTACTTGTGCGTAGCCGTAAGAATGTGTGGAGTTGAGGTAGGGAAAAAGGATGTGTGCTTGGAAGAAGGTTCAGGAAGGACTTAGCACTGGAGAAGTCGTCCAACAGTTTGGCCACACAAAGAGGGGACACACGGCCAAAGTCCCCGATACGCAATAGGAGGAAGCAGGGTGCCCTGGCGCCCCGGTGATTTGGGTATTTTGTAACATCTTGCTTTAAATATCCAAGGCACACACCTTGGCTTGTTTCAGTGCTCTAAATTCACGTATATTAAACTTCACAACTGGTGAGTGTCTCTGAGAACTGTGGCTCCAGCCCCACCACGTCCCTGGCCAAATGTGCTGCCTGGGGATTAGAAGCACCGTGTGGTGGTCCCCAGCCCTCAGACTTTTCTTCTCTGGCAATGACGGTTAAGTCTTCTCCCATGGGTAATGGCTGCTCAAGTTTGCTTAAAGTTGCTTTAACAGGTCTTGGGTTGTTTGTGGTTTTTTTCTACTTATGCAGGACTGTCCCGAGGTGTGGTGGGTTTTTTTTAACTGTGATATGCCTTTGGCCAATGCCTCGTTTGCTTCAATAAACTTGATACGTTTTAATTAATTTCAAAAAGGTTGGGTTCTGTTGTTTGCTCATTGTTTTCTTTCTATTTTTGTCATGCTTTTCATGCTGGATCAGGTAAATGTTGCTAAAAATATCACAGGTATTTTCTCACTAACAAAAACTGTGCATATTACTGTTCATGTATGTATATAAGGTATCAAGGGGAGAAGTGACTAGGGAAAACACCACAGTTTATTGCATTCCTCCTGCACGGGGGTTAATGCAAGTAACTGGCTGTTGCAGAGAGGGCTTTGTCTGCTGTGGCTGCCCTACACCTCCTGGCCCTGGTATCCTGCAGGGACTTGTCCTCATTGGGACAGAGATGGAACCATGAGAAACTGGAAACCTGTGACGTGGGTCCACAGTTGGTCTCTCAGTAAAGTGAGACGTCCAGATCCGCTGGCTGCGCAAGGAGCTGAGCAGACCTGCGGCTCCCTCCCTCCAAAGGGCAGTGTTTTGGAGCACCTGGGCTGGGCTGTGCCTGGGCGCAGCTTCCGCAGCAACTTCAGGCAGCATGAGCAGGACTGGCTCCCTTTTCAGCTCACAGTTAGTCCTCAGCAGCTGTAGAGCAGACATTGGTTACTGAAATAGCTACCCGTGATGTACTTGTCTGTATGTTCACATACACACATAGGTCCTTGGAATGCATCTTCCTAGGAGTAGATGAAGAGTGTGCAGTCCCAGTGCGGACAAACCCGAATTCCTGTGCTTTGCAAAATTGGATGTAGGGAGGCAATCTCACTTTCTGCTTTGGGACACCCCTTGGGTGTTATCACCTCGTACCTCCATTCTGTTTTTGGAAGAAGGGCCACGTGAATACAAAAAATGTGAAACTTGCCATATTACATTGCAATACGACTTGAATCACTTTGGCTCAAACACAAAAAGAAGTTTTCAGATATTTGTAAAATGTCACAATGTGTAGTTCTTACAAATCTCAATAATTTTTAGGGGTTTGAGGCTTACAATTTTATCACGTTGTTACTCCAGTAGCAGCATAAGCTGCATCCTGACATGCTAAATATTGTTCAGAGATGTGTCTGAAACAGTCCTTGCCACAGAGGTCTTACAGTAGAATGTAATTAGGGTTCTCTATTCTGTAATGTGCAATATTAATTAGCAGTCAAAATCCAATTTTTAAAGCCCAGCTTTGAAACGTATTTGCCCTTCAGGCCACATATCGTACAGTCACAGCTTGAAGCAGCCTGTTTCACTGAATTGATCACAAAGTAAACTAAATAAAATTCATGCCTGCGTTCGTTTTCCATTTGGCGGGGGGGGGGGGGAGGTACGGACACCACTTGTCTTCCCCTTTTGGAGAATTCAGTGGTTTATTTTTAAAGCAGAATGTCCACGCTCTACAGTTTCTCCGCGGTGTTCGACGAGGTAATGAAATGAACCTTTGTGGGTCAGACTGAACTTGCACAGGGAGCAGGGACGTGTTTTCTCTCAGCTCTGATGAGTGAAATACAAGTATGACTTTTGGTGGGTTCAGAATCTGTGCCCAGTTGTGCCCTGCCTGCTTGGCCTCTGGGATCATCGGTGCTATGGCAGATAAGGAAATCTTCTGAACAGTTTATTGTTCATTCTAAGTCAGTTTTTTGTTCTGTGGAAACGGATTGTTCCTCCGGGCAATTTTGGGTTTTGACTGCTGGTCCTCCTCATTCTCCCTCCTCCCCTCCTTTCCCTTTCTGGAATGAAAGAGGGAAAGGCTTGAATGCACATTGAACAGTGGTCCTAAATCTGGCTTCACCCTGAGCGCTGCTCAGAAATTTACATTTTCGTGCCGGTGGAGGGATACATGTGAATCTCAATGATCTTTCAAAATTTTTCATTAAATAAAAGCAAAGTGGTTTCTTGCCTTGCATCCTATTGTGTAGGGGCACAGGACAGCCGAAGTGTAGGGACAACCTTGCACACATCTTCCGTTTTCATCTACACAGTGTATATTTTTTCATCCTCTTCTTTCCTTTTTCTTCTTCCCTGTTTACAATTTGACAAAACCATTTTTTCTAAGTATAAATGTGAGTTTATCTGACAAAGTCAGTTGTAGCTTTTTAGAAATACAGAAATTAATAGAAGTATAGAAATTAATATAATCTTAAAAGGGAGATTGCTTTTAACACATGAAGATGAGAAGGAATAAAAGAACAAATTTATTGAAGATGTTCTGGGAGGATTTTATTAATGCAATGTGGAAACTCACGGGACTCTTTAAGTAATGTAAGTTTTATGTGTGCAACTTCCCCACAGAAAAAGAGGGAAGTCTTGACAGAGATTATCTGAATAGTTTATAAACTGCTGTTTTCTTCAGCACAAAACTAAAGTACTCATAACCTCATTCCC
>JANHGN010021562.1:66313-76451 GCA_024605025.1 Megaceryle maxima | reverse complement strand
GTTTTCTGAAGCAGTCGCTACATGTACTGAAGTCCTACTTTCCAGGTAGTGGCTGGACATAACCTGTTGATGGGCAATAGAGGATAAATCTGTTTTCCTTTGCTTTCATATCTGGCCTTTGCTTTTGCATTTTAAAACTGCCTTTATCTTGAGCCATGAGTTCTGTTCTATCTTATTATCTCCTTCACCCCCATCCTGCAGAGGAGGGCAGTGATAGAGCAGCTTGGCACACACCTGGCATCCATTTAAGGTCAACCCACTATAGTCTTTTTTGGAGCTCAGTGTGAGATTGATCCTGACTGGACACTAGGTGTCCACAAAATCACTCTTTTCACTCCCCCTTGTCAATTGGACAGGGGAGAGAAAAAATAGGAAATGCTCATTGGTTGAGATAAGGACAGGGACATCACTCAGAAATTGCTGTGATGGTCAAAACAGACTCAATTTGGGGAAATTAGTTTATTGTATTACCAGTTGAATCAGGGTAGGGTAATAAGAAATACAACCAAATTTTAAAACGCCTTTCCTCCAGCTGTCCCTTCTTCATGGGCTTAACTTTACCCTCAAATTATCTACTTCTTTCCCCCCCAGCAGCTCAGGGGGGTGGAGAATAGGGATTGTGGTCAGTTCATCACAAGAAGAAGGCATTTCCTGACCCAGATAGTTACTGACTACAGGTTTTCCTAATATAATACCCAGTACAAACAATGGACACCAGGGGCCCACTGTTCTCGAATGGAAGAGTTAGGCATAGCCCCAGTGCGAAAACTTATAAGTCAACTCTTTTTATTGATCAATATGTATATAATACTTTCTGTGTTACAGAATCCTCTTATTAACAGTAGGCTATCAGCATGTGATAATGTGTTCATATCAGATAAAACATACAAAAAAAAGTAAAACTCCTATAATAGACCTTATTTCTTGCAAAAAAGATTCAGTTCATAAGTGAGGGAGTTATTTGTGTTGTTTTCAGGGTCTTCATGGTAGTAATATACATATGCTAAATGTAACTGGAGGTTAAGAATTTGAAAAAAACCTGTCACAAAGGACACGTAGCTGAAGCCTGGAGAATACTGTATTGCAATTAAACTTCTGTGCTGACTTGACCAACAAGAATACTTTTTTCTCCCTCTCTCCTAGCAGTATGTTTCAAGCAATATTCTCAGTTTGTCTGGTCTGTAGAACAACAAGCTTTCAAGAATAGCAGAAGTCTTTTGAAGGAAATCTACCTGTGACAGAAATGCACAAAATTATTGTGTTTCAAACATCACACACACAAACAGTCACACATACACATGAATATGAGCACACACAAACATGCATAGAGTGGCAGACTACATAGCTTTGATTTTCTGTCTTGTACATGCATCAAAATATTAATGACTTTTTACTACACATTATTTGCTGAGTTCCACATCCAAAAAAAATCTGTATACAAGCTGAACACTGCATAAACTGGAAACAAATACACTGGGAAAATATTTTCCTGGAAGCCTGGTTACATTTTGCAGTAATTGTAAGAAAATATTATTCTTACTATTTGAACAGCAATCTCTTTTGTGATCAAATATTTATAGATATTTGGGCTTTTAAAAATAAATTAGATTTCTTTCAAACATTGATCTTTTTTTCATTGTTGAATCTCTTAGTCATACATGGGAAACCAGGTTGGAGGCAACTGCAATCAAAGTTACAAAGTCAAAATAATTACTATTTCACAGTGGTTTCCAAGCTGTTTGCAACCATGTTTCTCCTGCAGTTACATATGCTTTCTAAGTTTATTAGACTGCAAACACAGAAATGGTATTTGTCTCTATTTGTGTGTTTTGTAAGATGTAATATTTATCTGAATTTAAAAGACAATTAATTTGAGCCCAGAGGAAAGTTTCTACTTTTTAAAAATTTTAAAAAAAATTTTTTTCATAATAGCTTTTAAAAAAATCTCTTCTTTTAGCTCCTAACACTGTATTTTAAATTTTAGACTTTGGCACTGAGTTGCTATTAATGTTAGCCTGATACAAAATATTAAGCTATGTTTAGAAATAGTTTCTAGGATCTTAAATCAAGGAGAAGCTTCTGAAAATATTATTATTATTGAAATGCTAAAATATTTTTGCCAGTTAGTAAATATTAAATTATTTTTACTAAAACAGTCCTCAGAAATCCTAGATCTCTACTCACATAAATTTTAAATCACATAAAATTTCATGTACAGCTTTGGTTTTGTTGCTTTAGTGCATTTCATATTCTGTTTTTATTGCACAAAACTATTTTCTTTAAATAAGACTCTTAGAAATCATAATGGCTTAGAAAGAAAAAAAACATACCTATATCTAAGTAAGGCTTAATGTTGTTTTTCTTTGATAAGGAGTGTGCACACCTTAGAACAAACATATGTTAAATGAAGTAAGTATTTGGAGCACTTCTGTGTAGATTTCTCCTTTTATACAGTTGCACATTTCTGCCTGTTCTAGAACCATAGAGTGCTCTGACCCATCATATACATGCATGCCAGTTTAAAACCTCATAAAAAAACCCTCTGCTCTATTTCACTAACTGGAAAAAAGCCTATGCACAATTCTATCATTGAGAAAATACTGACCAACAAATTTCTCTTATTTGCAGCCTGTTAAAAAAAAAAAGAAAAAGCACATTAGCATGGGCAGCAGAGTAATTTCCAAAGACTCAAGATCAAATTACTAATCAGGAGTCATTTTCAAAGACTCGGGATCAGGTTATTAATTTCCATCCAGAACACATTCCTTTGCATCTTGCCTTAAGCGCTTGGTACTCTTCACATCACAAAGGACCCCCAAAGAAGAGCTAATCAGATGTGTTGTTCTACAGTACTGTTTTAAGATTTTGAGTTGCTCCAGAGTACGTATATTTGGTTTTAGAAGATGAGAAAGATTTCATAAAGAGAGAATGGATACACATAACAGAAATCTGTGTAGTTGCAGAACATATGGATATCAATAAACTGTTTCTGAGATACTCGGAAGTTTATCAGTAGTTATCCTAAGATGTTGAGAAAACAAAATGTCATGTTGATCAAACAAGACAATCATGATGTTACCCATTTCAAAATGTCAGAATAGAGGAACTGTCTCTCTCTCTCTTTTCTTTTTTTTTTTTTTTTTTTTTTAATTGTGTTATTTTGTTTTGTTTTGGCTTGGTTTTTGTTTTGGTTTGGTTTGGTTTTTGTTCCACTACCAAGTAACTTCATATTTCAGGGTTCTCAGTGTATGGACAGATAGAGTAGGGAGAGATAAAGTATTCTCTTTTAATCACAGCTTATCTTCTGTATCAGAGCAGTATATTTAATTTTTTTATAATTTGCTACACAGCAACAAACTTTTAGTATTTGAGTCCTTGTAGACACAAACTTGTAGCTACATAACCCCTGTGCTTTGGAAATTCAAACTCCTGTTAACATTATTAGAAGGCTGGTTGTCACACTGCAGGGTACTCTGCCTGTACACCCTTCACTGAAAGCACCACTCTTCCTCTTTGGTCTGTCTTGGCTGCTGGGGGAGCATATTAGCAGAGGGGCTGTATGGGCTGCCCCAGCTGATGAATGAGGGAGTGACTGGTTCCCAGTTAAGCATGTTGGGGAAGGGGCTCCTTTTGCCTGTTGCCACTGCAGGAACACCATGAGAAAGCAGGGAAACCTGAGGGAGACCATAATCCCCCTCTCCTCTATGTCAGCAAAGGGCTAACCCTCCCCTCTAAAAGAGCATTCAAACTCCCTGACAGCGCCCTCAGGCTCACTGCAGGCTGTGCATGGAGGCTGAGAGGCAGCTATAAAGCCAGTGCAGAATCCACATGCCTGTGCTGCATCTTCATGGTGCTTACCCAGGATCCTCCAAAATTCACATTTTTTAAGTACAGCCATTTCTTTCCAGCCTTCTTCCAAATTCTTACTTGTCTATTAGTTTTGTTTTCAGAAATGCTGGTAAGTCATGCATGGCAGCTCCAGTGTAGCAAGCTGATGTCTAAGACTGTCATTGCAATTGATGTCAGAATCTTAGATGTGGTTTGCAGTTAGCTGTCTTTAGGACTTGATATAGTTGCAAGCCCTTTCTGAGCATGTGACACACTGCTCACTTTATAAGCCATTAACATCATTATCGAAAATTTTCATTATATTCTTCTACAGCACAAATGAATGGCTGTATATATATACAGTGTAACTGCCAAAAGTTTGCTCCAGTTCTGTTTCCTTGTCCTCAGTTTCTGCCTGAAATATATTAATAATATTCTTTCCAGAGACAATTATTCAAATAAATCACAACTACATATAGTATTTCCACAACTTCTATTTTGCAAGATAGTGTTCTGATACAGTGGATGCCTTTTGTTCTCTCTCTCAGAACAAATCAGAGCTTAATAATAGAGCAAGCATAGAGATGTACAGAGTACATTAAAGTCACCTCCACTTTTCCTAACAAACACATTGCCATCTGTCATCCCCGTAACAGCGTGTGAAGGCAAAGAAATTTCAGTTTGAAGAAATGATCTAGAAAGAACCAGTCACTGCATTTGCATTGATTACTGCAAATGTGCTGCTGTAAGGGCAAACCTGTTTGGAAACAGGAGTCTGAATTCCTGTATTGCACACAAATGTACAGAAGGGAAAATGGGAACCTAGGGAAAGGCCTAATTATAGTGTCTTCCTGTCAAATGGCTGGAGGGATAAAATGTCATCTTCCTGCATAATAAATAAATTAGAATTTCAATATTTAAGTCCTTGTCAGCAAGAAGATATGTCACAGAATAACCATTAATTTCTATGCTGCCTCTAGGGTAATTTTTCACTATTGAGGGCATTTGACTGTTAAATGCTAATATGAATTAAATAAATGCTTATGAAGTCTGAGATATCTAATCAAGAAAACATAGAAAAAATTAAACTTACATTCTCTGCCCCCTCCTCCCCCTTACAGCAGTTGCTGGTTCTGATATCCAGATGTAAGGCACCTAATGAACATAATGGCATCTATTTTAGGAACTACTGTAGCATCAATATGACTTTGCAGATCCTGAGACATTCGAAAAAATTAAAGACAAGGAACTTGTGGTGTCCCTGTCATTTGACTTCCTCAGTGGCACTTTGTAGTTTATCCTTGAAACTCATCAGATTCTCAGTAAACAACATTATTTCAGTGTCATCTGTATTCACCAGAAAATCCTAATAGCTTCTGAGGTAACCTTGACTGTCAGTCATGAACATGAACAGTAACCAATAGTGACCACATTTGGGTCTCTGGTCACATCACTCTTAACCAGAGTCTTTGCTTCTCCTTTCTTCACACTTGCATTTGTTTGTATCATCACATCACTTTCTTCTTTATTGGACTCTCTACACAATGGATTCTCTCTCTCTATCCCTAAAGAGGTGCAAAAATACTAAAATTTATACTTTTGCACAGCAACTATGTGACTGAATGCAATTTTTATAGTGATGCCTTTCTCTAATCCCATTTTTGACACATTTATTTCTCAGAAAAGTCAAGTAGCCTACCCCTTCTACTGTCATCCTCCTTCCATGTACTTCTCTCCCTCACCATGGCAGCTTCAGTGACCTTGTGTGTCCTGGAAGACAGTGTAATGAGGAGCAGGCAGAGTTCAGAAAGAAGAGTAGCAGCAGGTGAATACCAAGACCACTGCAGAAATCCTTGGATTTGTGAGATAGCCTGAAAGTCATGGAGGATTGTCACTGGAAAAAGCTTTTTTTCAGAAAAGTCCCTCAGATGTTGCCTGAATTGCCTGCCAGGATTTGACCTTAACCTTTCAAGAGAAGTCTATCAGGAGCAAAAGGGATATATTCAAGTTTATCAGAAACTTAATTGGGAAAGTTCAGAGTCAAAATTTATACAGATGCACCAAAGGCCAGAACTACAGATGCATACCATCTTGGTCAGCATTATCACTGATATTTACTTAGAAGAGAATGTTCCCTGGCTTGCAAACAAGTGATCATTATTCTACCCATTTTTTCCTGGTTAGCTATCATTTAGATGCTTAATATTTTTTTTTAACCCATTTGTTACCATAGAGATAGGAAGCACAAGGTGAGAGCACAGCAATGTTTTGCTCACAGGGTAGGGGTAACCCACTAGACATGTAGGCAGAGTGCTTAAAGCGAGTTCCTTTGCTGAAAAATTGAAAGGCTTTTTCATGATGGCACTTGGATGTTTTTATAGTCATTGTGCCTCAAATAGCTTCCTGAAAGCCCATCTGAAAAATGTCACAATCCTGGGCAATCTAACTACATTTTTTTAATGTTTCCTACATCTTCATCATCTGTAAGGGTAAGCCTTGGATGACAGATCTAGCCTTCAGCTCTACCTGTGAAACCTCTTCATCTTCAAATCAAGGTCATAATGACATGCATGCTTGGAAGTGAAGTTTCACACTGGTAGGTCAGAGTATAAAATGCCCAGAAAGCCTTTGTTAACTACCACCAAGATGTCAGGTGAAAAACACACAGCTTAACTGTTAAAGCCCAGACTGAAGTTCCAGGCTGGCAGCTTAACCAAGAAAAAGATCTTGGGAAAACTGTTGCAGAGCATTGTAGAGATGTAACCTGGACACATCACATCCATGGAAAATAGGCAGGAGAGAGTTGTTCATCCAGAGTACAAATAATTAATTTATGAGTACCCTACAAAAATACATGTTTGTATTTGGGAAACTCACTTTCTCGGCAGCTTTAACACCCATCATCTCTAAATCTTAAAGAGCATCTTTCCAGCAGAAATGATCTTGCTCAAAAACACTATCAAAAGACAAAACAGGAACTTCTTGAAAGAATTTGATGAGCTGTATGTTAGAATTGCTATTGGTACATGAGATAGTGATAAATAGTAGTCATGTGAGGTTTCCACAGGCAAGAGAGAGTGTAGCTGAATATTGATGTGTTTTGTTCATTCAGCTACTGGATTGTTCAAAAGCAAGACTTATTTACAATTTCTGTAGGTACTTAGAAGAGTGTGACAAAAATATAATTTTCTATCTGAAATAGGTAGCTTTTGTGAATCATGCTCTAAATAAATAAAATTTAATGCATAGTCACTCCTTACAGTATCTAAACATTACCACTCCTCAAGGAATAACCACTCCATCTTTTGGGAGGGGGTAGGGAGGAAGAAGTTAACATCCATTTTTCCCCTTCCATTTTGATCTGTGAAGTGACATTATATTCACTACTTAGTGCAAGGCACACTTCTTTATAGTGCAGTCCTTCAGCAGTAAACTCATGGCCAAGCTTTATATTCTTTTGTCATTAAATATATATTATTTTATTCCACTCAGAGATTAAGAAATGAGGTAAAATAAAAGCTGCAGAGAACATGCTGAACAAGTTAGAGAAAAAAATAATTCTTGTGGCTGTGCCATGCTATTTTACTAGTTTCTTTAAAATAGTGTTATGTAAGCATTGTTAGAGTGGCATTAATGCTATAGAAACCACGTTCCACAAAAGCAACTCTAGAGCAGTAAAAACATCAAATGAATTTATACCAGTGTATTCCTTTATAAAGCGGGATGGTATACAAGACTAATGAGTTGCAGAGGAGAAAACAGAGATTCAGTTTCTGGTATCGTGCTTGAGAATATCAGAAAATTGAAGCCTTTCAGCTCATACTGGACTTCAAATATCTGCTGCCAGAAAGAATATTCATTCTGACATGATTCCACTTACCAAGTTCTTTGCAGTTCAAGGGCTCTACTGGTTTTCAGTTAAAGAGAAAGGAACATAATGCAGAAGCTGTCATCTGCTACAGATGACTACAACCTCACCATGCCTGTGGGAAGTTTTGGAGAAGAAAGCTGCTTGTAGAATGTTTCTTTGGTGAAATTAGTTTAGATTGAGCTTAACGTTGACATTGTCATTGGTAAAATGAAAGAAAGATAGAAGACATTTATGAGGAGAGGAAGATGTTCTGTGAATTAGAAGAAGCTATTCTTTTAAAATTTGAACTAGTTCAGTCACTGTCACCTGTAGACTAAGAATCAGCAGAGACTAAGCCCCTCAAAAGCATTAGGAACAGTAACCAGATATTTTATTATAAATCTTTAACACAATATTTGTTTCTTCTTTGCTTCCACAACACTCAAGGCTAAAGAAATACCAAGTAAGATTCATGCCTCAGTTTTCAAAATTTATTCCAGTGGGGTTTCAACAGGTAATTTCTTGTTCTACCATTTTTTTGCCATCTCACTGAAGACAACACTGAAGTCCCACAACGGGAGAGAATGGGATAATACAGTTTCTTGGGTGATTACTGAAGAGCTCTAAGACACACGTTAATATTATATTCAACTAACAAGTGATAAATAGACTTCATATGGAATGAATGGCATGAGAGTAATTAGTGCATAACAATCATCAATAGATACCCAGAACACTGCTATTTCAAACTGTTTATCTAATTTTTAACACTAGTTGGAAATTCAAATTGTATTTTTTACAGATGCAACCTGTGTCAGAAAAGCAGGAAAATATATGGTCACAGCAATTCAGAGCACTACAGCTATGAGAAAATAATGCACACAACAGCCAGTACATCTTGGTGGCCTCTCTGGCACAAGCCTCTAGAAGGCAAGGCAGTAAAAATGACACATCATACCTCATTGAACTTGACACATCTAGTAGTCACATTAAAAAATTAACTGCAAAAAATATACTACATAACTGCTGTTTTAAATGTAGTTTGAGGATAACATCCAGACTGCAAATGTGTCTGCTTGACTGAGTGTCATATCTCTGTGATCTTCAGCTACCTTGTCATTTACCCATATAACACATTCATCCATCCATCCACCCACCCATCCCATGTGCATTAGAATGCATTGTGTTTTCTGTGTTCAGAAAAATCCTCACACTATGACACTTGTATGTGACTTGTTTCTAGGTGGTCTGCACAATCAAGCAGCCAAGCAGAGGGCAAACATTATCTTGCACTTAAGTTCTCACTTTTCACATATATGTTTTGTAAAATAATGACATATGACCCAAGGATATTCCTACATTATAAGTTTGAAGCTGTGGTTAGTATTTAATGTGACTAGTGATGCACATGTCACAAATGTGTTCTAAAAAACACAGAGGACCTATTATCATATATCTTTGAAAATAGCATTTTTCTGTCAGATGTTCATGCAATGACTTTACATAAACCTTTAAAATGTGCAAGTGACCAATGCTGCAGCAGACAAGCCTGATCATTATAGAAAAATCTCTCTGATAAATGTTAGATATTGAGTATATATAAAGAAGACAGTAACAAAGGAGATAAACAGAACCATTAAACATAAATCTCAGTTAGGGACATCTGGCAGGATCTGTATTCCTGTTTAACTCACAGGGTTATCAGTATACGTGTTCAGATGCAGACCCAGCACCAGGAGAAGCTGCGTGTCTGACAGATAACACACACACACAAAAAAATTGCTTGACACATTAAAGCATCAGTTTTCAAATTTACAGGTAAATATTCCCTTTAATAACATGATCTGTCACTGAACCTGGTGTTAAAGCAGGCCCCAGATGATCAGTGCTTCGTTTGCAATGGTGCAGGTCAGTACTGGAGACTGACAGAGGCAGTACATAGATCATCTACCCACTCAAAGTGAAGTTTAGTCATTGATATGTTGATTGTAAAAAAAGGTGTGTGGGGGAACAACAACAAAAAACAACCTGCAATAATTTCCAGACCTGGAGTTTTCAATTGTTTCTACTCATTGCAATCTTTTCTCACTGCCAATGACTGTGAGGGCCATAGTACTTTGTCAGATAGATAGAGGAGATTCACATTATCCCAGTCTTCCTAGGATGTGCACACATCAATCCCTCAGGATGACTTGTTCCCAGAGTGGGGTGAGTGTGACTGGAGTGACTGGAAAGAAGGCAAAAGATGTTTTTTACAGGGGAAAGCTGGTGTGGCCTGAAGCATCACTGCAATAAAACATCATGTAAAGAAGAAACCTCTACATCAGGCTATGCCTACTGTCCCATATGCAAAAAAAAACCATGTCTGGAATCCCTTTTTATGTTTAAAAACCCCAAGGTTCTTCCAGAAAAGCCAAGAAACAAGAACATGAGTTTTCTACTATATCTGATTATTTGGAA
>JANHGN010021562.1:24049-66213 GCA_024605025.1 Megaceryle maxima | reverse complement strand
TTACCATTGGTACAGGTCACAGTCAGTGACTGATACATTTTTATTTCTACTTTCATCCCTCATGGTATTTTTACACTTAATTGAAGTTTTTTATTTACATTTGCATGTACTTTGTCCTAGCATTGTTTTGGTTTCAAATTATAAGCTCCTGAAGTTCCTCAGCCTCAGCGTTTTCTGTTCTTTTATTTTCCCAGAGGTTTAGAAGTAGAGGGAGCTGTGGGCTTTTATCACTATAGCACAACTTCTAGGAAAAGACCTGAAATACTTTTATCATTTCATTAGCATGAAATGTGCTGAATTTCATGCTTCCCATTAAAGATGTTTTCAAGACCAGGTTTATAGCAGCTTTCTCTTTTCAGCTTGCTTGCTTTTATCCTACTTTATTCTCTTAACTTCGTAAATATTTAATTCAAATATATTTAGAAAGAAATTCCAACTTGACTAATGGCAACAAAAGCTTTGCTGTCAATTTCAATAAAGATGGAGTTCTGTCTTTACAATTTAGTATCTCAGCATTTTCAGCGTTGAGTGAGCTTTTCAACTGTATGATGCTTGAGGTAGAAATACCTAATTTTGTATCTGTATACCAAGCTTGATGGTTCCAACCTCCAGCTGGAATATTTAAATAAATATTAGTAAAACAGTAAAGGAACAATATCTCTTTAAGAGCTTAAAATAATGACTACAATCAGCTTGAAAGATATGATGCCATTTAAATTTTTAATTTTCCAATTTCAATATATGCCACTTAACATACTACCAAGACAAACAGCATATTCTGATTGTATTTTGTTACTTCATCTATGGACTTACCTGCTCTGCTGAGATTGTTTTTAGCCTAGATATATAACAGAGTCCATACAAAGTATTAATTTTCTAATCTTTACCTGAACAATGCAAGTTTTACCTTCCTGATTACTTTAATACCTCATTTAATTGTCAATATGATTTCTGTATTACCTCAAATTCAAGTACAGTGCATTCTTTTTGAACAAAAACAAATACTAAATGCTGTAGAATTTAATCAAAACAACAAATAATATTATGTGCATATGTAAATAAGATCCCGTGAGTGTGGACAATTAGCATCTTCATAGAAATGCAGTGTAAAATCATACACATGTTATATGAGAGTCCTGTTGTATGAGTCTGGCAGTAATCAGAACAAAATTTTAACCAATAATGTAACCCATGCAGATTTTCTCTATATACCAAAACTTTGTTTAGCACTGAATATATAGTATGCAATACAGTCAAGCTCCCAGTTGACTTCCATGATTTTGATTATCCCAATAAAATAAATGTTTAGTAAAAACTGTGAAACTGAAAATGCAACCACTGGTAACATCTGCACAGATGCAGACTAATAGACTATATATTTATGTACATGTAGCTATAAATGTAAGGACTAAAATATCAAACTCTTCATCTTCAAAAGATTGCAGATTCCACCAAATTAGGTATATAATTGTATTTATGTATTACCTCAGGTATAGAAATGGGTGGCAAATCTGCAGGTGAATTCTGCATATTACCCCAGTAAATATATAATGAAATCTTTAGTAAGAAATTTCTGTAGCAGTGTAAAATAAATAAATTTTAGACACAAGATACCAGCAGCACTTAAACACTCTTCTACACCGTAATTAAGTTTATTCCAAGTCTGTAAAGCTTCATGGAACACTTGGGTAAATGCTCTAATGGAAATATAATTTTTATAAGGATCACTGCAGTAATTATACTATGTCAGAGTTCCAGCAGCAGTCTCCAAAGAGGGAACAATACTACTGAACAGGAAAGTCACTTCCTCTTCTGTATTTCATAATGTGAAGAAACTGTGGAGAATATGTTGCTTAAAGGCTTTATGTTGCAAGCAAAGCCAGCAGTCATCATTCCAAGAGCTCATTTGTTTGGGTCAAGCAGAGAAAATAGTCAAACAATTATAAACAATGCTATAGAGACAAGACAAACGATGCAGTTACACCAGCTTCCTGACTGTTTTGCACTCAAATTGATACTGTTCCTGGGGATGAGGAAGTGGAAGGAAAATGGTACTCTGAGGACTCCACTTACTTAATTTGAACTTTCTGCTTCTCCCATTCAAGGTAACAGTAAAGCTGGCAAAACCAAATAATAATAAAAAGGAACAGAATTCATCCAGCTGTGCTTTTTTTTTTTTTTTATACAGAATAATTAACCTTTAGAACTCACTGTCACAAAATAGCAGCAAGGTTAAAAGGTTAATGAGATTCAAGGTAGTTTTGTAGTGTAAATATCCACAGATATGTTAGATAGGATACTGCACCCACCAGGCTGTTATTCACATTCTATTTCAGGTAAATAATGTATCACAAAGGATGTTTATTTGCATTTGAGCTTCTCTCTCAGGTGTGCAAGACCATAGGTCAAAGCAGGGAGGCTGAACAGACAAAGCACTAGTTTATTGGGATGTAACATCCTCTTTCTTCCTTGATATATAGCACTAGAGTAAATAGGTACAAGAGACTAATAATAGTAGAGCAGAGTGGACCACAGTTATATTACCGGGAAAAATAACATTTTCTTTGCAGGGCTTTTTGGTTTGTGGTTTGTTTTATTTTGGTTTTGTTTTGTTTTCCTGATTTTTCTCCAGAAAGCAATATATCTATCATAAAAATAAACACAAACTGAAGAGAGATGTCATAGACTCTCAGCCTAAATCCAGACATTGACTTCCAAACATAATTTTGGCAACCAAAAATTTCATCTGCATCAACCTCACCAAACTCAGTTAGCAAAATAATTCCTTCAGTGTCAATACATAGCTTACTCTTATTGCTAGTGTTCCTATAAAAATATGACCTTCACCCCTTAATAACTTTGTTTTGCAAGAAACCCTGACGTTTTCAGTATACAAATCCAACAGATTTTATGGTAAATGACTATAGGCATGACAAAGCACGACAAAGATGACGTCTCTACTAATTAATTTCAAGACAGGTATTCGGTTCTTCTAAGTGCACTGCAGGACTTAATGTTAGAGTATTATGATCAGCACTGTTTCCACATGGAGCCTGGTACCCATACAGATCCTACATGTAGATAAAGAGCATCAGTAATATGCTACAGGTTTCAAGATAATGAGAATACAGACCATCTCTTCTGTCTTTTTGTCAACTTTTTTTTTTTTTTTTTTTTCCCTAAAAGAGGCAACCAGGGAACTTAGGACCCTCAGCTCACTTTCTAAGAAACTCACAGTTGCCTGGTACACAGGGTCAAATTCAAAGTCCAGTAAAGCAGCAAGGCTCCCTACATTTCAAGAGGATAACATGAAAAACAAATTAGTTGCTTAGAGCTTGCCATTTATAAGCACTGGCTACAACAGTACAGATTAAAACTTGTTTCCCCTCAGGGACAAAATGCATACATGGTTTGGTGAAGGTATTTAACTCTTCATGCTAAAACAGTTGACGAATATAAATAAACTTTCCTCAGCACTGTACAGAAGCCACAATTTCACTGTCAGCTTGGCACTTAACTTCTGCGCCTTGTCTCTGAGCAGTAGAGTCTCATCCTTTGCATCTTAGCCTTGACAGGAAGAACAAACGATACCTGACTCCAATAGCCCTTCCATAGTACCTGTTCCGACACTATTATTCCACAGCTGCCACATCTTTTTTTTTTTTTTTCTTTTAAAAGAGAGAGAGCATATTGGAAATCACACAGATTGACAGCCATACCAAGAAGAAACTGGAATTATAAATTTGTTCCCTGAAGGTGATAGATGCATGACCTATACAGACATTCTTAGGAAGTAACAGGTTTTGAATGCATCTGTAATGATCAGTCCTGCACAGACTATAAAAGGGAAGCTACTATGTTTAACCGATAAAAGCAGGGCATATCATATTTAACACTGAATTCATTTTTATATTTATTAAAAGCAATAAAAGCCATTATGAATATAGCACAACAGATCATATAATTATTTCCACTAAGCATATTAGCTCTTTTTTATAGCATATCATTATAATATTCTTTGACTTTATGTAAAATGCAAGCTACAGTACTTCTTACTCTTGATGCTTGCATACAATCAATTGCTGTCAAACTGGGATATAACTCTAAAAAGATCCTGTCTCAAAAAACATGTCCAGGAACGGAGAATATACTTGCCCCGATATGTAATTTTTCTTAATGGCAACATTTTTTGTGCTTACTTTATTTTTTTCCTCTCCAGTCAATAAACTCTGTATCCCTTAATCTTTTTGTTATTTCTTTCAGCTAAGTAAACAGGAGCTTCATCGTCTGTGCATGTCAGTGGAAATTCTCCCTGTGAATACCACTACAAGTTTCTTCATCTTTGCCATTCTTAGTGTTTTCTCAATATGTATGTATGAATAATAAACAAACCTCCTGACAGAATGACTATCAAAATATTCAAACATAAATTTTTAGATTTAGGGAGAAAAAAGGTGCAAATAATTCATATTTCAAGCCTATTCCATTTTCTAGTTTCTAAGTGAAACAACTTTCATTATGTTTCAAAGAAAATATTAGTCACAAATCAAAATATCTGACAGGACTCGAAAAGAAATATATTTTGAAATAAAGTTTTTATTTAAGCTGTCATAAAAAAAAAAAATATACCTCTTCAAACCCACATCAGCTGTTTCCACACTAGTTCTGTTTAAAGGAAAATAAGTCCTTTGGTCTGGCTCAAATGCAGGATCATTTTCAGTAGCACTGCCTAGGCCACTACATTGGATGAAAACTGGTGGGAAGGAGAAGCCAGAACCCAAACTGTATCATTTCTGCTAGGCTATGTGAGAAAAACTCATCTGTACACCCACAGAGGCACACAGAGAGACAATGTCAGGAGAAGGAGCCCAAGTAATACCCTGTCTCAGCTCATCCTAGTCTTGTCTGTCCATACCGTACATAAATCAGCGCAGTCTGTCATGTTGTCTCATTAAACTCCATTTTTAATTTTTTCTTGCGTGAGGGACTCCTGGTTCTATGTGCATGTATGCTTTTCATTCATTACAGCTCTTTTGGCTTCCTCCCACTCTTCTCAGTACAGCATTACTACCTTGTTTCAGACAGTTCAATTACACACAGATATGCAACAAACTGCAGCAAAGTTAACCCAGCAACAAAAAAATTAAATTAATATTGTGAAAAAAAAATAAGTAATTTAATAAAATTAGGCTTAGGTATCACCAAGGTGCTTAAACGAGTGGTATCAAAAACCTACTCCCTGCAGGACAGAAAAGAATAGTTAAGTCTGGATTAGAAGAGGCATAAACATGTTAAATTATACCTGCTGCAGTGGAAAGCTAAAACATGAAGCCAACAATCTCACATAGCTTGATGGTGATACACATTCTTGGCTTGATGCTGATTCTTTTTGCTTTCTTTGTCAACTTAAGTAGAAAAACCTGTTTGACACAAATTTTACTTTGCTAGAACAATTTAAGAAGCAGTCTTGCATAAAAAAAAATGGAGTCTAAGAAACAGATCTAAACCACATGCACTCCTTTCTAATAGTCAGTTTTTCTTTTCATCATAGAGAGCACCTTTGACTATCACCAAAATTTATAGTAATCATAGAAATCATAGAAATCATAGAAAAGTCTGGGTTGGAAGGGACCTCTAGAGGTCATCTTGTCCTACTCCCCTGCTGAAAGCAGGACCATCTTCAACTAGAGGAGGTTGCTCAGAGCCTCATCAAGTCTCACCTTGAATGTCTCCAGGGATGGGGCCTCAACTACCTCCTTGGGCAACCTGTTCCAGTGTTCTACCACCCTCATGGTAAAGAAGAAAAAAGATAACTGTTATGTTACAAGTTCCTTTCAGATTTGTGATTATTGCTGATATATTCTCCATGATCACTGTCCATCAGTCTAAATTACTTTCACTAATAGTAGAGTAAAACACTAACATCATACAATTATATCATAATCTGAACAAGAGATAGTTTTGTTTGTTTAAATTTGAATATAATTTTGGTATTACCTCTACTTCTTTAAAATAAAGTATGCTAATAATACTCTACAAACTTATGAATCTAAAGAATAGAATTTATGTGGGGATTTGTAAGGGATTTGAAATTTCAATGGCAATATGTGTATTATATTAAAACTCAAAAGTCATTTTGCACTGAATACTTTTTCATTTGCACTTAAGAAAATATCTCGCAGATTCCAGCAAATTGGGAAGTAAAATAATGCTTTGGTTTTGTGGGTTTTGGTGTTGTTTTTTTTTTTTTTTTTAAAGATTTTCCATGCACCTAGAAAATGCCTAAATTATGTTCACTAAGCATCTTTTGAATCATGGACCAATTTGATGTAGTTTCTAAACTTCTATTATTCTACACTTGGTATATCAAATAAACATGGTAGTAGAAATGAATACAATGAATACAAAGAAATGAATAGACATGAATACAAAGTCAGTATCTTTTATGAGACATGACAAAGTATTGAATGTTACATCTATAGAAAACATTGCACATATGAGAGAAAGGAAAAACTGTCAGAAATCCACACCAGTGCGAGAAATTTTATGTAATTCTGGTGGAGATATTATTCAAGCTTTGCTGAAAAGTTTACACACAAGCAACTTTCCTGTTAGTTCTTGATGGCAATTCAAAGTTTTGAAAATTATATAAAGATTAATCTTATGCTGTTGTTTAAATTGTAATTAAAAAATGCAAAAATAATGTAGTTTAAAAATGTTCTAAATGTACAAGTGTCTCCTATGAATTGTGACTGGTTTTGCCATCCCTTTAAACAGATTTACAGATTATTTGAAGTACTTAATTTTAAACATATGGATAGTCCCATTAACTTCATTATGAGTTAAATATGTGTTCAAAGCTGAATGTTTAGTGAATATAAATTTCCAAGAATAAATAGAAAACAATCTGAGAAATTTAGTACATGAAATGTTTATTATTTAAAATTCATTTTTCAATCATAAACATGGCATTTGCATGAGGATTCTTCTCTAACCATAATTTAATGTGAGCTACATGAGACCATAGGACTTGTGCTCAGTCAAAAAACAACCAGAAGCCCACAAAAGATTAATTGCTGTACTTGGAATAACATGTTCACCTCGAATTCGTATGTAACATAATTTTTCAAAGCATATATGAGACATGGACTAAAACATGTAAAATAGTTTAACTAGGGAGTGATACTAGTGAGGATTATAACTGGTTTGGTTTTTTTCATTATAAAAAGTCTTGTAGAAATCACAGAGGTGTTCTGAATTTGCTTAATAAATACTTAAGATTTTGACTAGCTTTATCATGGGATACATTTTTTTAATATCAGGCTTAGTTTAACTCTCAAAATGTTATCGAAAAGTTCCTAAAAAAGCCGTGTAAATATTTGTCTTCAAAATAGTCCAGAGATCTCAGTGTGGTTTTCTACTGGTGTTTAAATCATGCCTAGAGGGACATAGTGTCAATGTCCAGGCAGAAATACACAAATGTTGTGGTTTTAAGAGGGGTAAAAAAGCTACCCTCTTTGGAACCTATATACAGGTTATGGTGCCTAATTTTAGCTAACAGTTTTTCCAGGCTCCCCAGTGACTGGAGATTCATTTTTCTATGAGGATCCAAAACAAGAGGTCTGCTTATTGCACCATTTCTTAACAATGACATTTTCCACATCACTAACCTATTTATAAAATGAGTAATTGCATCTATAGAGCACCTGACAACATATGTTAATTAAATATTTTGTTCCACATAAAAGCTCCAAATGCAGGTCTGTTTATTTGGGCTTTGTTTTTTTTGTTTAGTTTAACTAAATAACCCAACATTTTACCGTGGTGCTGTCTGTGACTACACCATCCTTTCATTCTTTTTGTTACCCACCTGTCTTGTATTTGTGTATTTAGGTAAAGGAGCCAAAATACTCTGGTATTTATCTTATTTTTCCCCCCATGTAAGTTCTGAGAGAACAATTCTGTTGACTACCTTATTTATAATATTGTATTGGTTTAAACCAACCCATCCAGCATAAAATCAACAGCTCCTCACTCACTTGTATACCCCTGCAGTGGGAGGAGAAACTACCACAAAAGACTTGAGGGTTGACACAAAGGACAGTGGGGGCTCACTCACCAATTGTGGTCATGGGCAAAAGACAGACTCAATTTAGGGAAACAAAATCAGTTTAATGTAAACAAAACCACCACCAATTTGCTAATTGAATCAGAGGACAGTGATAAATATGACAAATCTTAAAAAAACCCCACCTCCTTACAGCCGTCCTTTCTTCATGGGCCCATCTCTGCTACCTTTTCCCCTCCAGTGGTGCAGGGAATGGGGGTTGTGGTCAATCCCAGTCCATTTCTTGTTGCTTCTGCCACTTCTTCCACCTCTGGGGAAAACTTACAGCCTTTCCCTTCTGTATGTGGCATCCCTCCCATGGAAGATGGTCCTCCACAAACTTCTACAGTGTGGGTCCCTTCCATGGGCAGTGCTCCCTGCAGCAAACTCCAGTGTGGGCTTCCCTCAGAGACATGGACTTCTTTGGGATAGGTCCCCTGCTCCAGCGTCAGGTCCTTCATGGGATGCAGACATGATTCTTCTCCCCTGTTGTTCTCTAAGGGCTGCAAGGGCTCAGCCTGCCATCTCGCCATGGGCTGAAGGGGAATGGCTGCTCTAGCATGCCTCCCCTGCTCCTTCTTCACTGACCTCAGTGTCCATATGGTTTGTTTCTCAAGCCTCATTTCTTTCCCAAACAAAAGACCCCCTCAAAACAAATTAACTCATCCAATAGGTTTTCCCCGTCTTCAATATTGTATCACAGAGGCACTAATTGGCTCAGCCTTGGCTAGAGGTTGGTCTGACTTGGAGCTAGAGGAGCCTCTCAAAGTTTCTTATAGGAGCTGGCACCAGTAGCCCCTTCCTCTGCTACCAAAACCCCTGCCAGACACAAACCCAACACAAACATATCTAACATCTTGGAGTGGCATTAGAAAGGGCTGGAATTTGGCTAAATATTTAACTTCTGAAAGTCTCCTAAACACAGTGTGACAGGAGGAGAAAATAAATAAATAAGTAAATGTCTCAAATCTAGAAAATCTAAAACAAATGGAGCATTCTCCTGTTAAATTACATTAAATGAAACATTAAATGAAAATACATTAAATGAAAATACATAATGCTCAGGAAAAGAGTTGAAACAGATGGATGAGAGGGAAAATGTTTAAGCATCAGGGTAGAGATTTACAGGGTGGATCTAGAATACTACTCCTTAATAGATGGTTTTATAATCTCTTACCTGTACTACCATTAATTCAGTGCTAAAATTTATGGATTTGCCTGGGAAAAGATCCACCAAATCAGGTGTTGTGGAGAGGGTCTCATGGTGGGAAGGAGAATAACTACCTTGTTTTCCCTTCTTTGCTCTCTTCTTTTTTTCATAAATTGGTAACTAATTAAATGTAGCTCAAAGCAGCATGTGCTCTCCCTTAGAAAATCCCTTTGAGAGAGACCAGATAGTAAGCAACATCTCTGCCCAATACTATTAGAAACAGCTATTACTACTGCCTGCCAATTTTACATGGTCAGAAAAGTTTTAATAATAGTTAGCTTGGGAGTTTACTTGTAATAAATAATCAATTTCCTCATGCACTGAAGCTCCATTTCAAGGTTCAGTGATTCAAAAACATTCTGTAGTTGTATGCCTTAAATATTAGGCATATTTTAAGATCAAAACCAGACAAAGAATTGAACAGTGACGAGTAAATGGATTTGAAAAACAGGAAATTGGTTTTTATTAGTCAGTACATATTCTAGGCCACAAATTAATTAAGACTGTGTATTGTAGTACAAAATGGATTATATATTGGGATATGATGATGAACCAAAGTACACTTTTTGCCCGAATTATAATATGAGCTTTGCATGCCTCAACAAATTATAACTGTTTAAGACTTAAACCACTTTCTCTGTATTTACGAAATGTTATGGGATGAGTCTAAGGCATAAACCTGTTGAATATGTTCCATTATCCTTGTAGTCTTTTACTGATTTTGTTTTTCATGATCAGTGCAAATATTCTTCCATTCAGAAGCTTAAAGGCATGAAAGTATAATTAAAATATAATGCTGGAGACAAGAAACAGACAAATTAATTGTCTTGAAAGCATAATTTATATTCTTTAAACATTTATGAGGATGCTAAAATGAACAAAGGAATATCTCTCCAAAAGAATCATTATCACTTTCATTGTAACTTTTTACACTACCTCTGAAAAATCTCTTGGTATCTAATCACATGTTGTAAATAATGCAGTGCTAATTATAATTTTCCACAAGGTGATGTCTCAAGTTCTGGAAGGCTTGCTTTAGTGAATTCATAGTGTTAGCAAGACTATCTTCACAAAACAAGTATGTTTGTTTTGGGTTCTTTTGTTTGTTGGTTTTGTTTGGTTTTGGTGGGGTTTTTTTGTTTGTCTGGTTGTTTTTTTGTGTTTTGTTTTTAATTATTATAATATTTAGAGGAAACATTATTGTTGTTGTTGGAAGTGTTAGACACTTGAAAATAACGTATGAGTCCTAAAGTTTTTTTGTTCCCTCATCATAAACTTGTTTAGTACCTTATTTTAAGATGCATTATTTGGAAAAAATCCTTATTGAAATTGTTAGCATTAATGAAATATAGATGGCAACAAGTCAGCTTTACCTCCACAGATAATTCAAGTGTGAGCATGCACCTACCCAGCTAGGAAGGGAAAGTGTCAGTGTCAGGCAGAAGGTATGGGAGCCTGTAGGTTTCAGAGCAGACAGACAGGACTAGTCACAGGTGAGAGTAGTCAGCCTGCATAAACATAGTGCAACAGCCCAATAGTTAATCTTCATTTCTTCATGGCACTGAAGGTTGGTCCCCACCCTTGAGATAAGTAAATTGCGTCTGTGGTGCAGGACAGCCATACGGTGTTCCCATGTGGCATTACCTTCCACTTTTTTTTTTTTTTTTTACCAAAATAGACCAATATTCTGTTCAGAAGACACAGGACAAGTCAGCAACTGTGTGGATGTGGGAATTTAATCAGTACAGGGTTTAGCCATCCACCACCTGTTTCTTTCAGACTGTGCCTACAACCAAGGCAGGAGCCGCTGGCTACCCAGATGTCTGCATTACTGGTTACTCATGTCTGGCTACCTGTTATGTCTGCTAAAGCCAGTGACAAAATTCCCCCTGAACCAAGTTGTGGACATAAACATGCTTGTGTTCCCTTATAGCAGGGAGTACCATTTTATACCTATACAAAAGAAGTATAAAATACACATGTATTTAACAGCTCTTTTCCTGGTGTAAGTAAACAAATGTAAGTGAAGAATTGTGTCCTATATGTTTGTTTGGGGTTTTTTTAATTAAATGTCATTACACTATATCATAAGAGTTACCACAATTCACTATATTACTGAACGTATGTTTCTCTTTGTACTTTTTAGAAGTAATGCAACTTACATAGCTATTTGGAGAAAGTGTTTTGTCTCTTTTAGTGCTTCATAAAACTGGATAAGAGTATCAATACAATATAGTTTATCTCCATTCAGTTGTATATGTTACTACAGGCTCACAAATGTTTGTGGAAGAAGCTTATGAACTGATATAGTAACACATGTCCGCTCATAAAATAAATGCTCTTGTAAGTTCTTCCCACCTTTCTTACTACATTAAGGAAATAACAAAGCATTATTTACAGCTATTTGGGAAGAGGAATGTACTATTTATTTTCAGTTTTATTGTTATGTATATTATTGTAGTAAAACTGAACTTATGAAAATATTTCTCCCTGTTTTTACAGTGTGTTGATATAGCCAACTATTTTTCAGAGATTTGGAAAAATGGGCTAAATTTATTTGAAACTTACTATTTTCATAACCCTTGTTCTATAAATTTATAGTCTTTTTGAATCCTGCAGGATATTTTTCCTGAAAGTTTCCCCCTCCTTGTCTTTCTCAAGCTATAATTAGTTTTTGAAACTGGACCAAAATCAAATGTGATATCAAATATGCAAAAAGTGTAGCTTTTGACACCACTGTTTGTGAATGCAGGACTTTATGTAAAATTTTTAAATTTTCTTCTTTCTGTTCCTCAGGAAATGTATTTAGCATGTCATATTACCCACTTTTGCTGAAAAGCTAACTCAATCATTGCAATCTTGTCTTGCTTAGTTTTTTACCTCAGATCATCTTCATTGTTCTTTTCTGTACTTTTCCTTAATGTTTTCTTGCCTTTCTTTTTTTTTAATCAATACAGATTTCATCAGCTAAAACAATGTTTTTGTTTACCTGAATTCATTCATCATGATTTTCAGACCAATGGCTTCCTACATCTGGAGGCTAAGCATCTATCCCATAAATTATCCAGATGACAATGTAATAACACCTCTATTTTACTCTCTTTCAATTGAGTCCTTAGACTTTTAGATCTGATCTTTAAGATCTTAATTTATTATTAATCATGTCGTGGGATTTTCTTTGTCTATCTTCTTATGTACAAGAGATTTCCATTCCTTCCAAATCTCATAATTCATGCCCTTTTATCCCTCTTTTTTTTTAATGTTTTTAATTTTTTAAATTTATAAGGGCTTTACCATGAATAAATCTAGCAGCCATCCTGCACTTACCAAACTCTAGATTTATGAGTTAGTTATATTGAATCTGAATATCTTAGGGACTACCATTTCAACAGCACTACAAAGTCCATGTTTTTTAATATGAAAAAGCATTATAAGTAAACACTTAAAAAATCTACCTTTGGGTATTCAGAAGAACACTCATTTCAGTTTCTTGTCACTCATAACAAGTACTTTTCTGTATACTCATATTTGTTCTTATTCTATTTAAATTTTGGAGGTCAACTTCTGACCTTTGATTAGAATCTTTTAGAAACTTAGCTCATTGTTACAGATGCATTTTTCTTATGAAAGGCATTGATCAAAGGAAGAGGGCAAATCTTATTCATGTATAGGTGAACAATATCACAAGTAATCAACTAATAAATCTTTTTGCATCACTGACACCCTCAAAAAGGAAAACATGGACCCAGCCCACACTGACAGAAGCTGTAATCTGATAAATTTTGTATAATGCTTGCTTTGATTAAACCTTAATTCAATTCATAATCAAACAATAATCTTCTCAGGGTTGATTTCATATTCCTTTGAAATTTCTATGAAGTAATTTACTTAGCTCATTAAAGAAAAAAAGGAAAAGTATTTGATCATCACCCAATAGCTTAGTATCCCTGATGAGCCTGGGACTGCCCTAACAAATTTTAGAACCCTTCCTGAACAGGCAACCTAGCTGTATACTATAAACATTTTTCTGATTTAACTGCAATGTGGGATCTTGTAGAATACTGAGAAGATGATGAAATAATCTTAGCCCACACACTAGTGATATCATCTCAGAAAAGACTTCTTCTGTTTGCCTGTCAAATGGGGATTTTCCTTGATGGAGACTGAAATATACGTAAAATGGCATGTGTTGATTGGAAAGGAAGAGAAGAAAGGGAGGGTTGTGACCCATCAACATCCAAAGTTTGGACTTTGATTATTATATATCTGAACAGAGAGGATATAATTTTGAATAGCCAGCATACTGAAGAGAATATACAACTCTGTGTGAAAATACCTTAAACATTAAAAAAGTAAAATTTGTCAGGCACATACAGTACAGGATATCCTCTCAGCTGTAATGAGAATATTAGAGGGAGTTTAGCCCTTTGTGCTTTAGGTGTAAAATTCAAAGAGATACAATATAGCTATACCTTTATTATGTATTCTGAACTCTGTGACAAAAAGAGTTAAGCTAAATTACCATCTGAATTACCTAGACAATTTCAGCAATATACTGTTAAGCCTTAAATCAACCTGCTAGGTTTTGGTCCAAAGACATATATCTGGTCCAGGTAAAACCAGTATCATTTCCAGATTTGCTTGCCTGGCACCCTAAGTCACTGAAGACTCAATTCCACATTACTGCTGAGCTGCTTAGGTTATGCTGTGAAATTTAGTATGCATTATTCCTTGCACTGATCCCTTTGTTTTTGACTACATATCTATCTCTGTGGAAAACCTATCCTGACTCTGATCTACTACACAGTCCACAGAGAACAGAAATGCTTCAGGAACAGAACTTAAGTGAAAGATAGCCTGTATACCTTCAGGCTGGATGTCTATGAACTAGCACTATCCTTTCAAAAATAGGGACCATTAATAGTGGAAGTACACTTAACTGTAAGGTCTGGGCACATTCTGCACTGTTCCTTTACTCTGTCATTACCACCATAATAATAATTTTATTATTAATAAATTGCAAACAAAGCAATCGATATTAGTAAATGGAGATATGGTCATCACATACCATAATTTCACACCAGTGAGCCTGGCCAGAACTTGCTTGTCCCCATTTGCTATAGAAAAAGCTGCTGAACATCTTTCAAACTGAGCTTTCTAGAACAGACATTTGCATTCATCATCCCGTTTTGGCTAGTGTTCAATAATTATATATACAGATGTTGGTTCTAGGGTTGGCAGCTGCCCCCAGGGTATGTTACAGAAGGGAGATATGTTTTAGGAATTTCCTCAACAGGCCAACAATTTCCATGGGAACTCTTATTTATTTGTAGAATTTCTAAAGGTCAACCTAAAGCTAGAGCAAATGTGCCAAGTTTGGACTGAATGGGAAGAAAATAGAAATAAACTTTTCCCTGAAATTTTAATCACCTCTAAAACTATTGCTTTTAAATTGGTTGGAAGTTGTTTAGTTATGGAGTGTAGTTGAGAATATGGCCAGGCCTTTACCTCTTTTCAACTATTATTTTTATTTTTCTCCTTTATAGAAATTCTTAGAGAATGCAGGTCAGAAAGCCCCTGCCCTATTTTTAATCTGATGTGTCACCAATGTCAACAGCACAACACAGGTCTATAAATAGAATGTCTTACTTACACTTTCTAGTGGATGTACCCGAGTACATATTTGGTATGAATTTATAAAAATGAGATAAAAAATAGTTACTTTGAAAGACAAAATCCAGAAGAGATGAAAAATTATAATATAGAATTAATCTAAGTAGCTTATAAATATTCTAAAGATGTTCTTTTGTTTACAGAATAGCTAAGTTTGCTAAGTTTAAGAAAAATAGTGAAAGGAAAAACTTTATTTTTTTATACTCACAACATTTATGCCAATTTTAAAAAGCACATGTAACAGATCAAACATTCAAGACTTTTTATATATTCATTTTTTATAAGCCTATTTATCTCATACTGTGCATATATAAGAAAACTTATCTGCACAGCCAAATCTCTGTGGACATATGTACTGGCATAAATCCATATGATATTCATAGAAGGTGCAGATACAATATAAATACGGACTTTGAAATTTTGCCTATCCTCTTCTCAATATTCTCCCAACAGTATGTGATACTTAGGGAGACAAACATTTGTAGAATTTTGGAAAAATATTAGACCAGGGTAGAACATCCTCTTCTATTTGCAGAGATACCTTATATAGGAGACTAGTAAGGTGAAGAAAACTTCTGTGTATCTGACGAAAAATATATGCGGGAATCAGAGCAGTGAGAAAACAGATTAATTTCAAACGGGAACTAATGCTCTTCTGAATGGTATCATAGTTCTGGTAGGACAATACAAAGTATCATCTGGTGCTGGATCAGACATACTATCAAGTCTAGTCTTCTGTCCTTGAAGTTGGAAATGGCTTTTGGCCCTCAATCAATGTCTGTAAAAGATATTCCTATCCACTGACCTAAAAGGTGCAATGTCAGCTCTGGAGTCAGAGCTAGCAATTTCTTATAACAATAAAAGCCTCACTTCTTTTTGTGTTAATGTCAAAAAATGCAGAATAAGGGTAGCAGAAGCTTGTAGCCTGCCACATGCATCACAAACGTTACACATAGCTAAATTATAGCTGTTTGTGTATATATAATCCCTATTGGTGACAAGCTATTTACAAACTCAGCAGAATTTGAGTTTGACAATCTATTTATGTGAGATTTTTCAAGAACAGAAGAAGAAAATTCCCCACTGAACATGTAACAGTAGTTACATCTTGCACTGTCTCTGTCAAAAAGAAATACAAAATTCCATTAGCACCACTTTAAAGCATCAATGATTTCAGCAGAAGGTGATTTAAGGCAGAAGCAACAATTCCTTAAAAAAATTAAGAAATGCAGAAGAATAAAACCAGAACAAGAATACTCTTCCATTTCCTTTTGAGATAGAGTTCAAATTTTAGCAAAGGAATTATGGAAAATTATGGAAAATGTTAGGATGGTGTTCATAACATCTCTGATGAAGATTTACGACTCATTCTACTCTTCTATAGGCAGCTTTTTGTTTGAGAAAAATATTAATGAAATACCAATGCCAATTGTGTTTTTTGCAAGGAGTATGAAGCAAAGTTTATACTGAGTGCCTCCTAGAAAGATATTAGTTTATTTTCTGTATGTAAAAGCTTGAAGTGAATTTAAATAATTATTCTTTTATTTCAGTAGAATTCTGACAGCTCATCAAGAAGTCTCTAATAATTTACCACATCCAGTAACACATTCGGGAAATGAAACATGTCTGAAGAACTGCAGATAAAAGAAAAATATAGATGGTAGAACAGTGGGACGTCAACATGAAGGAAGGAGACATTATAACACAATATAGGTGTTTTTTTCTTTGTCTTTTATATAGTAGAAATAAATAAAATTAAACAGAGGTGGCAAACTAAAGACCTGTAATTTTTGTTAAAAACATACCAGTAACATTTTAATCTGAACTGTGTCACCATTCCAAAAGGACTTGAAATACTAATATATTGAAGTACCTCCATGAAATACCAATGAGGAGCCAGAACTTGCAGGCCTGTCTTTCCACATGCGTGTAGTGCTGCCACATGCTATTCAACATTTCTTAGGCTGCAGTAGAACTGTAGAAGAAAAATCAGAGAAATGTAAGTGTAGGTGAGCTGTTATACTTGATGCACAACTGAGTTATTGGTCTTCCAGCTTGACATTCTTAGAGGCAATAATCATCAAGATCTGCAGTACTACCTGAACTGCTGAATGTCCAGGATGGGAAGTAAGGATATATTTATTCAGTATACATATCACATGCAACTCATGTGCTGTATGTTCTGTGGTAGTTGGTGATGAGGGGCAGCTTTGTTGTTTCTTTAAGAAAAACATTAATTAACATTATTGTTTCTTAAACTTTTTCTATAGACATTCACCCTGGAAAAACATTATGTCACTGTCATCTGATAAAGGCTACCCCACTCATATCAATCCATACCAACAATCACCTTAGCTTTTCTTTGTCACTTATCGCAGTTTTTATTCATAAGCCTCCTGACATCCTAATCACATTCATCTAGAATGCTACTATCTCTCCCTGCATGTATGCCTCCACCTGAAACTGTTTTTCAACAATATTTCTACTGTGGGCAGAGCTCACCTGCAGTTCTGCAGGAGAGGAAATGCCATTCCAGCTCCTCAGGGAAAGACATAATTAATCTCTTTGTTATTTTTTTCCTAGGGAAGCACTTGTTTCTGATAGCAGATTTCTTTTTCCTCCTCCTGTACTGCAAATTTTCTTTTAAATAAAACAGAGTCATTTCGAATGCGTATCACTTTCCCAAATTACTTAAAATGCATATAGCCAACCAAAGTAACAAGGATGGAAACATTCCCTGGCCCAGACCATAACTGCAGATGTTGGATGTTATATTTATATCTATTCCCATATCTTGAACATTACATGAACTGATGGGCAGAGACTCATTCGTACAGGAAGCAACAAAACTTAAGGTACAGACAGGATCAACAGAACTGGAGGAACCTTTTATGAAAAGCATAAAGCAAGCAAGATCTTCTTCACATATGAAAAACATTTGACTGTCTCCTCTACCATCTTCTTTTCTCATGGTGATGAATATTCTTCTGTGCATGCCTGTACCCCCTGCCAAAATGTTGTCTGTCTGAAGTCACATTGTCAGATATAACTAATAGATCTTGCTGTAAAGCTGTTGCTGACAGTGATTTCACCCCATTCACATGACTGATGTCTCCTAGAAAGTGAATGTGTCAGATGTATTGTAGTAAGTTGATGCATGCAGTTCAGTTGCTCATACAACTGTTCCTGTTCCTAGCATGGATATTTCAGCAAAAGTTATGTCAGGTGCATATCAAGCATTTCATTTATTAGGGATGTACATCTTTAACACAGACAAATCCATATCCAGCCAAACTTGTTAATGTAAATACAATCAGTTTATTATGGGTCTTCTTAGGCTAGAGATATATCCAATTCAGTAGGTGATTTATTTGCTCCTAAGAATGATGTATGTGATGTTGTGGATGATATACGTGACTTAGTTCAGCACCTGACAAATCCAATTCAGTACACAGCACAAGGTATCATTTTTGCCAAAATATATCTGATGTACTATGTTATGAATTTGATACAAATTAGGTCTTTTTCTTTGGTTAGCAATACCCAACTTTTCTCCTAAGGCATTTGACTGTAAACTGTTCAGGATATACCAGTCTTTCACATTAAATGCTAATAAATGACATGCCCATTATTCCCTGTAACATTTATTCCACCTTTTGAATGCTGAAATAGGAAATGACAGAAGCGCTGCTTTCACAACATGTGAAAGATGGATATCAGATTAGCTAAAAGCAAAGCACTGAACATCTGGTCTGCCGGCAATGAAATCCAAAAGCCTTTCTGCAGCATTTCAATGCACTTTAATTCTGCAAAATTATCAACTTTGCCTCTGAAAATACAGGTTTGGAATTGTCTGTTATGAAAGTAAAAAGTAATCTTTGATAGAGATCAGTGATATTTTTAATTTCTATTACAGTGATTGTTATATTTTCAAGCCATCCTGGACCTCTGAATGCACATATGCTGAACTAAAAATACAGCACCTTGCCAAATGACATGATCCTCTTGTTCAAGCTTTTCAACACCATCACCACCAAAGGAGAAAAAAAAAAAAAAAAGGCAGGAAAAAAGAATTCCTTCATGTAATTTACAATAGACTTTTGTCATTGCTACCATCAGCAAGAGAAAAGTATCGGCAGAACCGAAAGCTAAAGACATAATCTGGTATTTGTGAAGTCATTGCATCTAAAAGGTACTAATTACTGGCCATGCATAGTTAATTGTGTTAAAAAGACAAGCAATACATGGAGATCAGGGAAAAAGTAGATCCTGCTCCAACTACAACTTATATTAAAAAAAAAAAAAAGAGAGAATATTGCTTACTGAGGCACATATTAGCTAACAGCCTTGTTCATTCAGTCTATGCTTTGCCAAATCCAATGCACAGAGCTACAAAGCTTTAGAATTGCAGATAGCATATTCCACTCAAAGAACAAGCACTTTTCACTAACAACCACTGCTTCCTTGGAATTTAATGCAGAGATGGCCAAACTTTGTTTCAATTGAATTACACCAGGTAAGGTAATTGCCTATTACAGTGAATCCAAAGCATCTTATTGGTGCCCAGGCCAAGTTCCAGCTATACAAAGAGTATTTTAAGACCACCAGATCATCAGTGCTGCTGCTTTTTGAACTGCAGAATGCCATCACAGCGTAAGTAAATGGTAAACTAAGTTTGATACTGTATCTATAACTCTCTATGTAGCAAGAGAGAAAAATAGAGGCGTATCAAGCTTATGTTCCGAACCCTCACGCTGGATTGAATGATTCAAGCCTTATCCTTATGAAATTGAAAAGAAAAAAAAAAAAGTAAAAAAAACTTAAAAAAAAAAGTAAAAAAAAGGTAAACCTTTTACATTGAAAAAGCTAGATTTTATTAGAATGAGTTGTGAAACTGAACTATTTAGACAGACATAGTCAAAATAATTATGAAAGACCATGAATGAGGAAGAACTTAAAGTGTGTGTTGCTAAGCCTGTCTTTTATTGTGCCCCTGCAAGACAAATGTTCTTTTTCAGGCTTGTTTTCATTTAGCTCAATGGCTTCCTGTTTTGCAGCAAATTCTTCTCAGAAGCTTGACTTTACCTCTGTTCTCTGTTTCTCAACAGTCTTTCCAATTTTCTGTTCAAAATGCAGTCACCTAGATGTTTTCTGCAAGTCTCCCTCTGCATCTTCTCCCATCTAACTTATCACATAATCTTTCCCAAGCATTCTTAGGTGTTTCTCTCAAAATCAGACCATTTCACTGACTTTTTTAAAAATAAGCATAAGACAGAATATGAAATTTAGGAATTATGCCAGCAATTTGACACAGAATGAAAAAAAAAATATATAAATCACTATAACATATTTAGACTTCAATGCAATTCAAATATTAGCACTACTTGACTTCGGTCCATGTTGAAAAAGCATATTTGCACTTTAATTTAACTATGACATACATTATCCTAGTCCACTCCCTTTAAAAAAAAATAATTTAAAAATTTGAAATACAGGAAGCTTGGATTTGTAGTCTTAATCTACAATTTAAGAAGAATTAAAATCCCATTCCAAGAAATTAGAAAAAACACTTGAATAATAGTCTATTCTCCCCACTTTACCTACAACCTTATCAATCTCTTCTAGCACATTAAAATACTGCAAAATTAAAAATGCTCTATGCCCACTCATTTTCTTCTCCCAAAAGAGGAGGCCCATATTCTTGTCTATCGGTTCTGATTGGCCTCAAGCTGTAAATGTCCTCACCTGCCTTTCCACTTATAATTAGGGCAATTAGCCTCTGCCTCTCTGGGCTTGTTGCCAGTCCAGTCCAGTCCAGTCAATTTTTCCCTAAAGACATAGAAAGCTCTATGATTGGAAAAAGTCTGCAGCCACAAGGAAACAGAAGTACAAAATAAGAGAAACCAGTACAATATACTCTGCTACATGGTTTGCTCATCAATCTTGCTCAGGAATATTCTTTTCTGTAAGTCCTGACTAACTTGATCTCAAGCCATCTGAATTTTCCAGAAGCCTTCTGTCTACATCAAAAAGTTTTAGTCCAATCTGTTACCATCACAACAAGTACAACCTGGAAGATATTTTTCTGCCTTATTACATCTGCTGTTCAGTCTGCTTCTCACCTGACACAGGCTACAACCTTATTATTTTTCCAGTGTCTAAACCCAACACTTTAATTCAGATACTAAAAAATCTTTCTTTTCTTTGCCAAACCCTGAGAAGAAAGTCACTATTACCACACTTTTGATTACTGCATCACTTTTCTCAAGGAAATTCAAATGAAACACTCACATTTCATTAAAAAAAAAAAAAAAGCAGCATGCCCCCCATGGGAATCCATAAAGTAATAGTCACATAAGGTTTATTATAATATATTGGACGAAAGCTGAGTTTAGCCTAAAAATACACTTAAAAGGTTGCATATTTTCATGCATGAACAGCTGATAAAAATGTGCTCCTATGTGTATATTCCAAAATATAAGCTTCAATTAAGGTAAAAATGTAGTTCTGCAAATCTTATGTTGCATTTTGCCACCAGTATTTTATAGCTGGCTGAAATGTAGTTTATAAGCAGTGAAGATGGATCTAACAATTCATATCATTATCGTCAATCCATTTTTATACTAGGTAAATTAAACTTAAGTTTATAGAAAACTGGCTGTTAGCTGTATAATTTTCCTTTATGGACTCTGAAGGCTATTTTATTTCTTCAACTCAGCTATTACTTTAGAAACATTTACCTCTAACAGTTAAGAAAAGAAGCTCAATATCATATGATTTTTAAAAGGTAAATGTAATCTAGAAATAATATTACATTCAGGTTGTGCTTAAACAAACTGAACAAGTTCTTGTCTTGCTATTGCATCCTTATAACAAATTCATTATATACCTAAATGGAGGAAAACTGTAACACAGGTCTTACTAAGTGAAACATGATTTGAACGTTTTAGGTTTTTTTCTGATATTTATGTAGAAATAATGTAAGTTTAATATTGGAAATACTAATACTTGTTACCATTTCATAGAAGTGGAAGAGCACGGTAAGCACACTCCAAAGCTTTTACTTTGCATGTAGTTTCAGGGGTTTGATAGTGAGACACTGTGATACAACTTTATCACAAAAATAGTTGTTTATTATTGTTCTACACCACATCTCTGCTGGTGCCAAAGGTGGTGGTAGCTCCACAGTTTCTGATAACCAGTGGTTTACAACCAGTTCTAATGATGTTAATAAACAAATAACTATAGCTCTCCTAGTTGCAAATAATTCTTAGGTTTCATTTTGAAATGGCTTTATGTAATTCACTTGCTTATGTTTTGTGATAATCCATCTGTAAGTCTCCTAACTTGCTGGGTTGCATTTTTTCAGTTTGATGACAGTGAAGTATTTCAGTAAAGAAAAAAAAAAAAAAAAAAAAAGTAGTATTAAATAATATTCAAAACAAAACAAACATCTTTTTCCTATCATCATCTAATTTTTTAAGAAAAAAACCCCCACAAACCAATAAAGGTTTGTTGAGCTGTGGTTTTGTAGCAGACTCTGTATATTTTTGTGTTTTTAACTCACTGGTAATATTTAACACCCATTTTGACATATTACATTTCTCTATACCAAGGGCCTCTGACCCCATTGTGTTCTGTTAGCTGTCTCTTGGAGTGTTATACTTTAGATTTGTGTAACTTGCACCTTTATTTTTTTTATTTGCCTTGAGTGCAAACTGTTTTTTTAGAGCTATAATCTGCCATTTCACTTCAGATTCAGACTTGATTTGTATTCAGGGCTAAGCAACATTCTGGCCCAATGTATTTGAAATGCTTCAAGGGAAGGAAAATCCAATTCTCAGGTGTATTTGAACTGAGGACCTGGGAAGGAAGCCCAGATTTAGTGTTAAGTGTACTTTTGTTTGGTGTGTGAGGAATGAGACGATGCAATTGTGCCTTTTTATGTTGCTGTTGCTGGTACTGCAGTATCCACACTTGCACAGATGATTAGCACTATAGCAAACTTCCCCACTGTTTGTTCTGCTATGTTGACAGTGATCTTATAAATTTATGTTAATCCCAGGAGGATCCTCATCTTCCCTATACTGTATAAGTGCCAGCTGAGGAGCTGCTGAGTGCATTGTCCCATACCAGCAAGAGTGTCTGGCTGCAGTGCCCATTGGAAAGGAAAGCATGTTAGGAAGATGAGAGGTGGTCACCTGCTATTAGCTTTTTGTCAAATTGATGTAATTCATGAACTTTCAGAGAACTTTATCTGGTCTTTCTCCAAGTTCCTTGGGAGAAACACTTAATTGCTGAGAAAAGGCAACAGAATATATGCATATGCAGAGTATTAGCTATCTATGGCCATGTTTTACTAGCTTTTTAAAATTTTCTCTGTGAAAAGGAAGTCTATCCACCATATTCTCACATCCTCCAACCACAAGTGCTGTGAAATGCTACATACAGCATAGTCACCTAATTGAAATAGTCAGAAGTAGGCAGGTATTTTGTATTCTGGCTGCAGCTAATCCACAAGCTGATTGAATGCTGCAGTCATAGAACATGAGATGAACACCAGGACAGACTCTGTAAAATGAAAGAGCCTCAAATATTTCCATTTCACAGAAGAAGTCCATTCAGAACAGAATATGTTTGCAGTAGAAGTTTGAATTACACACTAGAAAGATCAATATTATGTACAGAAAACACCTGGTGTCATTTTGTCATCATCAATATCAGAGTATAAGATCTTGACTACTGTGAGTTAAGACAAATAAGAAACTATGTCAGCTAGACTTAAGGAGGGACTGTCGGCAGGATAAGTTTGAATCTATTAGATGAGCTACTTCATACAGTTACTATTAAAGGAAAACCTCAGCTCTAAGGTAATTTATCAAGACAACTGACTTTGTTTTCTTTTGTCTCTGGTCACCTGTCACAGTGACATTCACTCAAAATAACTACGAACATGGTTATAATAACTGTAAGGAATAGGGTATTCTTGCCTGCACCTTTGCTTGGAAACTTCTATGAAATAATATTTTTCTGTAGATAATTATTTAGACTCCTGAAATAAGTCAATGCATCATTTTTTGCATTTTGTATCATAATATAATACAAGAGGATAGTGACCTATGACTACATTTTATATGTGTTAGCACTCTACAAACAGAACAAAACCACCAAGTCAGGCATTATCATAAATCTTTTCTGACTTTCAAGCAACCAGAAAAAAAAAAAAAACCACAAACAACTAATTTCATAGTTAGTATGGCTCTAAGGATAATACATAATGTCTTCTGTGTGCTGCCTGTACAGCCTCCCAATTAAGAACACAGAAAGTTATGCTCCTCCCATACAAAGGAGAAAAGACCACCCTCTTTTAGGGATACTGTTTGTTGTAGGGATGAGCAGATTCAGGCTTTTATGTCTTATTTTTCTTTTTAGTTTTTATACTTTGATTAAAGTTTGTACAAAACCATTACGAAGTTGCCTTAGGCTTAAATTTAGTTGGATTTTTTTTTGTTTAGTTTGGTTTGTTTTCTTCCATCCTGAGTCTTGCCCTTCCAATTTGTGAATATATGATACAAAGCCCAAATTAATTGTCAAATACACAGATTATCTTTTTGCATCTTGGAAGAAAAATGCATTTTCAGATGTTTGCCCTTGATAGCTGAAGTTCTATTAGCAGCTGTGAATTGAACATTTTTGAAACAGTTATGCAAATAATTAGACAATTACAAACACAGACGTGCAGGTCTGTGCAGATCAACCTCTTAACAAAGCTGAATACTAACTTTTATACCTATTTATAAACAGACATCTTTTATTTTTTTCAGCTTTGATTCACAAACTGTGGCATCTCAGAGTGGAGTAATTTGTGGTGCAAGTGTTGTAAATTACTGCAAAGAGAGTGTATCAAGAAAAACTCTTCATAATTAGCTTAATATGCCCACAGCTTGGATCTCAGAGGGAATAAAGTAGGGAGTAAAGTAACATTCTAGTATTTGTATATAGAAATGGTATATTTTGTCATTGATTTGCTTCAGTAGCCATTAGCACTAAAGGTTGTAGATTCATGTTTCACAGTTTTTTGTCAGAGGTGGCTGAATCAAAGACAGTGGTTTGGGTTGTGAGGAAGGAGGCAGGGAAGGAGATTCTTATGTAGAAGTCATTTCTAGGAGTTACAGATGAAACAGATCTCCAAAGTAACATGTAAAATTCCCCATTATGCTCATATACTTTTAATAAATATGTCCCAGGCTTTAAACAAGGATTATCTTAATTTTGTTTGTTTGTTTGTTTGTTTGTTGTTTTTTGTTTATTCCTGTAGGCTTCCTAACCCTTTCTAGAAAGTGATTCCCTTCCACAATATTCTGAGCAAAGTAATCTGGCCTTTTTTCTTCTTTATTTGAAGTTTTCACATGCATAGTGCAATCAGAACAATACTGTCTGGTTTCAGTGCCAAGGCAAGAGTACAGATTGAATGTGGGACTCTAGCTCATTCCTTTGCATTCTGGTGCAAACCCTTGATCCCAATAGACTAATTTCTGTAGAAGCTCCTATATTTCTAAAAATTATCCTCACATGCTCTTATGAAATGCTGTACATATCATCCTCTGTTCTCTTCCCTAAATCCCAATTCATTAAAGACTGTAATTTACTCCTGTAGGTGAAGCTGAGACTGAGGAAGAAAATCTGATATTTAGTTTTTGGTTTTAACTCAAAATTCATTTCACTTCCAGGTCAATCATAATTGGCTATATATTTATATTCTGTTAGTTTATTAAAATAACATTTGTATGTAAAACATGCAACCATTCTGCTTGGTTCCCCTAGATGTCACAGTGGTCTTTATGCTAAAATAACCCCCAGTGTTCATCAAATCAGCTTTCAAGTGACCACATTCCACCTATTTTTAACTTTTTGTACTAAAAATCTTAATGATTGCTGCTAAACTTGTCTAAATATTTGCTACTTTTTTTAAACCACATTCCACATTGAGGTCACAGCAGAATATGCACTGACTGTAGTCAAGGCCAGAATTTCACCCTTTGCACCTAATCTATGGTTTTCACATTTTTCTTGTATCCTTTGTTTCCTTTATTTCATCCATCAATAAAGTTAACAAAACTCAACTCTGTCTAAAGATTCAAATTGAATTCAGAAGGATTTCATTTGATCCTCATATTCAACTATATGCATGTTCCGGTTGAGTGAAAATGTTTTCCAGTGCAATTACATTTTCAAGTGTGATTTTCAGATTCCACCTTATATAGCATGTCCCATTTTCCAGGACCTGCAAATGTGTTCATCCTTGGGGGGTATGCTTGTCTTCATTCATAAGGATGATAACTGGTACCAATAGATGTCATTAGTGGCTACAGAAATGTGAACTGATACCAAATTTATCTGAGAATTTGTCTGAGAGTTCTGAAAAACAAAACAAAACAAACAAACAAACAAACCAACAGAATTTGTTGTTTGGTTTTTGTTTTTGTTTTTGTTTTTGTTTTTGAGACAGTTTGATTTTTCTCAACAGTTTTAGCTTTTAATTGAAATATTTAGATGGTGAGCATGTTTGAATCTGCTATCAGTGTAAATTTCAAATAGACACCTGCTAAGAATTTCCATTGGAGGGTCCCAGATACTCATGTGGGAAGCGGATCTTAATATTCTAGAGCTGCTGTTGGCCAGTTCTTTACATTGCTATGAGGAAAGAAATCAGATTGAAAAGCATTTTTTTTTTCCTGATTTGTCATACCACTTCTTTCTTTGTGGATAAAGTATTATTATAGACAGTGGAACGTTACAGTGAAACAGCCAATGAGATGTTAGAAGCACATGCTCTTGGTCCATCTTCCATTTTGAGCTATTAATTCCATGCTGTGAATACCATAGCTAAGGACTGTCTAGAATAGCTAAGAGTTTATAAAACTACTGCCTTGATACTGCATAGTGTAATAACTGCTAGAAGAAAGCCGTATACATAGAAAACCACATCTGTGACTTCTTCAGCTTTTAATTTTTATAAAAAATGGACCACTACATTTTTGCAAGACTGTTTCATCAGTTAGGCCCGAGCAGTGTTGTAAGTTACAAGCTAACATCAGGGGAAGTTAACCAAGCAGATTTCTTTTTCCAGAACAGAGCTCTTTCTTTTTTGTTACTAATGACATTTTTCCTGACCTCATGAACATAAAGTGAAGCTTTTCCTTTCCTCTTCCTTCATCTTGGAAAGAATACTTTGTCATGAAGCAATGCCCTCTCTTGCCTGATATTCCCATACAGCAGAAATTGTTCACCTGGGGAAAATTATTAGGGTACATACTCTAATCTTTAAAACAGTATTTTTTATGGCCCTTGGTTTATCTAAATTGGGTTACATTTCTAAGAATAAGACCATTTTTGACCAAAAATACTACTGAAGATGAATCTTTATCTACTAGTCAGATAGGATACATCATCACAGTTGCAACTAATTGTTTGCCAGTCATTATTCACTTTTCTTACTTTTCTTTCTTTTTCTGAATCCTGACACTAAAATATACATTCTGAAGTAATTTCCACAGATCTTCTATGAAAGAGATACCATAGGGTGTATCAATCAAAATCAATCTATTACAATAATATTTTCCTTAACAACTTTTCCATGCTTTCATAGATCATATAGCCCAAAAGTTGATATATTTCTTCTTCCTGTCTATTCTTACTAATGCATTTAGTGTGTTCTCTCTATGCCTAGCATAATTAAGCAGTTGCACATTAGTTCAATGTTGAAAGAATTACAACTTTATTGATCTCATTTATCAACCAGAAAAAGCATATTAAATTGATTAAAACAGAGTAATTGGGTGCTTTTGTGATAGAAAACCTAAGCTTGGAAGAGAAAATTATTATTCTACCGCTTATTCTGGATAGCAAACTGACCCCAATTCATTAAGCTATACACGTCAAAATACTCATTCCTCAACTTTTGACCTGATCTTACTGTCAAAAATCTTGAATGAATGTTCAGAAGAAAATGTGATCACAAATCAAAAGCAAAGACTGCTTGGACAAGAACTGTGCATTGTTCATCACAACTCAGTTCACACGATCATCATAAAGGTAAAAAGTGCACATGTGGAAGCCGAAATAATAACAGTGGGAGATAAAGGACAGAAAAAGATATAGGCTGGATTCTCAGATGATGTAAATTTGTCTATCTCCATTTGAACAACAGAAGTCAAGCCAACTTACACCACCTGAGGAGCTCATTTCATGTCAGGTCCGGTGTCATGGTTCCATAACTTCCCACTAACTCCCTCTTATATTGATGTACAGTTGGACTAAGATGGTAGAAGCTGCATTTTTTTCTTGAGCACAGTCTCAAGTAGAAAAATAAAATGGTTACACTTTTCATTATATTAAACTGAGGTGGGTTTTGATGTAATAAGAAACAGGTAACACACCATAAATTTACTGGAATTCCCCATCTCTGCCACTACTGGGGACAACATAATCTAATGTGGAAAATACAGACTTTTTTTGAATAAAGTTTTCAAAAGTAGTTACCATTTACAAAATCTCAATTCTGACCTTTTAGAAATTATTTCCAGGGATTATGAGAGCCTTGTTAAACCTGCTGGGATATTTTCAAAATCTGGAAAGAAACCCTAAAATAGGTCCTATAAAATTGAGCCTTCCATGATTCAGACTAAAATGTCAATGGAAATGGATAAAAAACCGTAGCGATTACTGGTCAGTGTTGCAGACTTATGGGGTAATTACAGCTAAGCTGTTTTCATATCTCAAGAACAAGAAGAATATTTCAAAATATAAATATAAAAACATAAGATTAGTTTGCATTAAACTCTTCAGGTAGTTTATTAATCCACAGAAATACAAGATAAAAATCTATCTTGAAACAGCTTCTCTGTGAAGTATGGGAGAGAAAGGAGACAATATTAGTATTATGATGTACTGAAGTGTATGTTACTTTTTTTTTGTGTCTCATGCAGAAAAACAGCTTAGTCATTTCATCTAGAAAAGCAGATCACAGTGTATGCCCTCTACTTTTATCCTGTATTTATACTGGAAGGAAACTATTCTTAATGCACCATAAATAGTAATTTCACTGACATGACAGAATATTACAGCACTACAGAAGTCATTATGTTCCTTAGTGTTAATGATCTGCAAAGTAGGAACAAAATTGTTTTCTTCCATTGACATAAATGCCTAATAATTCCACCATATTTAGTGGGATTATTCCTAATGTTCACCTATGTAACTGAGATAGGAATCTGACTTGATGAAGTATAGAAGTAGAGCTAAATATGATGGACCATAAAGACATTAAATTGAAGAGCTTTTTATCACCCTATCAAGAAGCACCCCATAAACTTCTGGCATGTATATTTGTGATGGCTCCTGTAATATTGCACTTATCTAGAGTAGGTCAAGAACTAACCCATGCAAAAGTGCCAATCAAAAGTTAAACAAAGCTAAAAAGCCAACACATCTATGACAGATTGTCATATCTCTCTAGTCTGTCAATAATACAGACAGTGAAAGTCAAAGATTAGAGGTTATAGAAACTCCTAGTAAGCTGTAAATCCATAGGTTATAATAGCTCAAATAGAGCTTTAAGATTTTTTCTTCCTGTTAAAAGCCAGTGTATGTAATTCTTCTTCCAATTTTGAAAAGCCTGTGAATAGTATATGTAACACAGATTAATAGCCTTGAAAAACCCTTATAACACTGTGCCAATGAGCTCAACACTGAGTAGGCAAAATTAATATACAAACATTATCGCTGAAGCATAAAGTTTCTCACTAGGGCATGTTGCTACATGGAATCACGTTATTATAAATGGTTAATTTTGTCTGTTGGTGGTATAGTCATGTTCTTAGATGTAGCTGTGCTAACCTATGATCCATAGTTCTAGTTCCTCTCATTTTACCCATATACACTTTTTAAACATGTACAGAAAAACAATCAAACAAAATAAACAAAAACAAAACAAAACAAACTAAACAAAAACAAAACTAAACCAAACCAACCAACCAAAACAAAACAAAACAGAATAAAATGTCAACAGCTGCTGTTAAAATAGTACGTCTTTTACAGCCCTTGAAAAGAAAATGTCCTCTTACTATCAGTTCCAAAATCTGTATCAAATTTTCTGTTCTGAACTTTTCTGATTTATAGCTCATTTTGAGTGACAGATACTAAAACTGTCTCAGTGTTTGTGTTTCATCATAAACACACTGGTGTTTTGTTTGTTTGCTTTTCTTTTATATATATATATATATAAAAAGGCTGTGGCAGAGCAGCAGAAAGGAAGGTTGTCTGCATACAGACAGAAATGCCTGTTTTACATTTGAAACCTCTGGAAAATGGAGATTGCTTTTAGAGAGAGCTGCAGTTGTGTCAAATATGGTGGCTTTTAGGTCCAGGCAGAGCCAAAAAGAAATTTACAGAGAAAATGCAGAGACTAAGAAAAGCTGGCAGCCTGCAGCCAGCCCTCAGGGCATGGGGAAGGAGACTCTCGGGGACTGTGTTAAACAGATTCAGCCTTGGAAACCACTTAAAGCTGCTTAAGTAGAAAAGACTCAAACAACAAGGATACAACAGCCTAACTCCAAGAAAATTTAACCTGTGGAAAGAGATAGGCATCCAGCACTGAGGGTAATCCTGTGAGAAAAAAAAGGTTATCATGAACACTACATCCTTAACTTGTGACTTCTATTTGGATTGCAGGTGAGAGATGTAAAGCAGTAAGAGAGATAATAAGTTGTTAAGATCAATCTAAAACCATATGTGTACTGTTAACCTTTGTTTCTAGACAGTGCATCAAATAACAAGTTAAAAGTCTAGCCACATATCTTTATTCTCTTTTTCCATCTATACTAAAGTATTAGGAACAAAACGTGGGTTAAAAAAGTAAGTTCACTATTCCCTTGGAAGGATCTAAGCCAAACAAAGCAGGAACATCTTACCAAGGACAAATTTAGGGAACTTACGGAGCTGGGGAATGTCTCTTGCCATGTGAAAAGGGCCAGGTGGGTAGGTGCCAAATCTGACAAAACAATTCTCTATAGCACACAGGAGCCAACACCCTTTCTGAAGAGAGCAGATTGCTCAGAGGTATCCAACAGGCCTGGGTAAAACCTGAGGTGTTACAGTAATGTATTGCTTTTGTAAAAACAAAAGGAACATTTTGAATTGCTGAGGTTAAACAAAATTATCTTAAAAATTACTATCTGAGGCTTCAATGTTTAGGGAGAATAAAGAAAGAGTAAGTCAGATGCTATCTGCAAATCCCTTAGAGCTATTTCACAGACATGACTCACAGTCTTTTTGCATGCTTTAAAACAGTTTTCTGTATTGGGTCAGAGCTAAGACCATCTAACTAGGTATCCTATTTTCAACAAGGGCAAAACTGGATTCAAGTATAACAATTGGCAAATGAATGCCCTCACTGGCTTTGTCTGTTTTCAACTCAGGGACTTTGTAAGCAGAAATATTTTTTCCGCCATCAATTCTTCCCATTTACTCTTCAATCCATATAAACCTTAAACAGCTATAAGATATTTCATCCAGCATCTCTACAACTCAGCTAGCCTTTGCATGAAGAACCTCGTTCTGTTTGTTTTGAACGTGGTTTCTCCTACCTTTATGTGGTGCTTTCAAGATTTAGAATCATTGATCTCTCTCCAGCTTCACCATGCCACACATAATCCTGTGAATCATTGTCATAACTCTTCTCAGGTGTGACTGCTCCAAACTGCAGTGTCCCAACATGCTCATTCTTCATACAGAAGTCATAGTATATCTTCAATTGTCCTAGCTGCCCTTATCTGAACTTTTCCAGTTCTCTATACCCATTTTGAAATGGAAGCACAGGTACTGAATGCAAGATACCAAGATGCAAGCTAACCATGGATTTATACCAGTGGCATATTAATGCTTTCTGTCTATTATTTTTTTCTAATAATTCCTGGCATTTTGTTCACTTTTCTGACAACTACCAAGCACTGAACTGACATTTTCATGGCACTTGCTATCCAATCAATTGTAACCCCTGCTGTTAACAGGGTTATGAGAGATAAACTCACTCCTGCAGGGTAATGGTAAACTCAAGAAGCCATCATTTTATGTGTAAAGATAGAATTATTTTTTCCTATGTGTGTCACTTTACAGTTCTTTGCATTGAATTTTACCACCTTTTTATTTCCAGTATTACAAGGTCCTTCTGCAATTCTTTACAAACAGGCTGCAGCTGTTGTCACCACACTGTGTCCTTTCTCAGCTTATTTATCAGTATGTTGAACAACATGGGTTCCCATCCAGGTCCCTTAAGAACTTAGTTTGTGATTTCTTTCCAGTACAAGAACAGTTTACTCCTGCATTCTGTTTCTTGTCTTTTATTTATCCATAAATGCTTGCCTGGGTACAGATTTTTCCTCTTATGCTTTTAACATATTCATATTTTTAATATAATTTGTAACACCCTAAAATTACTAAAAAGAAAACTATGACTAATACTAAGATTTAACGATGTTTTAATTCATTTTGTCAGGTCTACTGCTGAGAATCAAACTATGTTTTTCCAAAATGGAGGGGCATTCTGACTTGACTCGTACCAGTGGAAAACTCAAAGCAACTGAGGTACCTACAGCTATGCCAGCTTTAGCCTCACAGGTTTGTTCATGCAATTGCTGCAGTGATGAAAAGGTCAGTGCAGACTAACCAAGTTGATAACCACTTAGCTTCTCAGGACCATTTGTTTCAAGTTGTTTTGGCTTGAAATATAGAAATACTGACTGAGTACTGCAGACAATCACTTACAAGCAGCAAAGAATTTCATTAAGAGTTAATGATGATCTGTTGTTTAGCAGTTCATGGGCAAACCTGAGATGTCTATGGAAGGAAAACGTGGGTTATGTCAACGCAAACAGAAAAACATTTACTTCAGTTGCTTGAGGGGAGTTCTTCAAAACATTGTCCTGATTACTGCATATTTGCAGAACTGAATGGTATGGACAGTGGTGAACTGCTATATGAAGAGGAAAGAGAGAGAACCGTTTGCCCTACATAGTACAGTTTTATACTGCCCTCTTTCTGCAATTTCAAAGTGAAAATACACCTCTACATCTGAAATTAATTTGTTGACATTCTTTTATTGGCTCAATAACTTTATAAGAACCATCTTAAATTCTTAATTTCTAGTCTAGTTAATACCTATCAAACAATATCTCTAATCCTGTTTCTTTTTCTTATGCTAGAATTTTCACTGAACATCTATAAAATAAGTGGAAGTCTATTACACTTTCAGCTTTACCAGTGTTTAACAAGAGCTGAAATTCAGCTTTAAGCAAATCCAAGCAAGTTTGGGTTTTATTCTTAAAGGATATTTAAATTTAGATAGTTATGATGGTAATGATAAATCATTGCCATTTATTTTAAATAGTCTTTGAAGATGAGCTTGTATTTGTGAGTTCAATGAGAAAATATTTTAGGCTCTAACAGGTAACTGTTAAATATAAACATTTGTTCGTGATTAAGAAATGTTATTAGTCTTGTTATTCGTATATACTGATAGCATCAAATGATTCTGATGTATTCTACATTCACCACCTCCAAGCTTATATAACAAAAAAAAGAGAAAAAAATGTTTCATTCTTGAAACATAAAATCATGCAGCAAAACACACAATGTTCATAAGTATAGATCTCATAGAAGATTTGAGGTGTTAAGTACTGAGAATATTTCCATAAAGGAAGCCTGTTCTTTGGGACAGCGGACATTTAGGGTTTCATGATATGCTATTCAAACATGCAAAGAGCTGACTGTGCCATCAGAAATGACAACTTGTGGGAAGGGTAGTGAGCAGAAACATTGATGGAGATGGTAAGAACTGAAGCAGCTGACATATCTGTTGTGTAGGAGTATGTGATCGTGCTGTCAACATTTTACTAATGAATCTGAGTTACTTGCTCAGCCCATGAAAGACCAAGACTCCAAGTGTGGCAGTACAGACACACTTCAGACTATGTACAACTTATTTACCTATTACCTAAGAGTACCGAAGGAATTGGCTGATGAAGTTGCTGAGCCATTCTTCATAATATTTGAGAAGTCATGGCAGCCAGGTGAAGACCCTTGTTAAGGGAAAAAGAGTAACATTGTGCCCTTCTTTAAAAAGGGTAAAAAAGAAGACCTGGGGAACCACCACCCTGTCAGCCTCACCTCTGTGCCTGGGAAGATCATGGAACAGATCCTCCTGGAGAATATGCTAAGGCACATGGAGGACAGGGAGGTAATCCTAGGTAGTCAGCATGGATTTACTAGGGGCAAGTCCTGCCTGACCAACCAACCTAGTGGCCTTCTATAATGAAGTGACTGCAACAGTCAACAAGATGTCGTCTATCTGGACTTCTGCAAGGCCTTTGACATGGTCCCCCACAACATCCTTATCTCCAAGTTGGAGAATTATGGGTTCAATGGGTGGACCATTCAGAGGATAAAGAACTGGCTACATGGTCGCATCCACAGAGTGATGGTCAATGGCTTGATGTCCAGATAGAGGAAGATGATGAGTGGTGTCGCTCAGGGGTCTATGCTGGGACCAGTGTTATTTAGTATCTTCATTAATGATATGACAGTGGCATTGAGTGCACCTTCAGCAAGTTTGTGGATGATACCAAGCTGGGGGGTGCAGTTAATATGACAGAGGGAAGGGATGCCATCCAGAGGGACCTGGATAGGCTGGAGACGTGGGCCCAGATGAACCTTATGAGGTTCAACAAGTGCAGGGTCCTGCACCTGGGCCAGGGTAGCCATCATTATCAGTATAGGTTGGGAGAGGATATACTGGAGACCAGTCCTGTGGAAAGGGACTTGGGGGTGCTGGTGGATAAAAAACTGGATATGAACCACCAAGGTGCAATTGCAGCCCAGAAGGCAAATCATCCTCAGCTGCATCAAAACAACTTGTGTCCAGCAGATAAAGAGAAGTGATTCTTCCCCTCTACTCTGCCCTGGTGAGACCTCACCTGGAGTACTGCATCCAGTTCTGGAGCCCCCAGCACAAGAAGGATGTAGACATATTGGAGTGTGTCCAGAGGAGGGCACCAAAATGATCAGGGGAATGGAGCATCTTTTGTATGAAGACAGGCTGAGGGAGTTGGGGCTGTTCAGCCTGGAGAGGAGAAAGCTCCGTGGGGGGGGATCTTATAGTGACCTTCCAGTACCTGAAGGGGGCCTACATGAAGGTGGAGGAAGGTCTATTCAAAAGGGTTTGTAATGATAGGACAAGGAGCAATGGTTTTAAGCTAGGAAAGGATAGATTTAGACTGGTTATTAGAAGAAGGTTCTTCAACATGAGGATGATAGATCCCTGGAATGGGCTGCCCAGAGAGGTGGTGGAGGCCCCATCTCTGGAGTCATTCAAGGTCAGGCTTGATGGGGCTCTGAGCAACCTGCCCTAGGTAGAGAGGTCCCTACTTGTGTAGGGTGATTGAACCTCTAGAGGTCCCTTCCAGCCTAAAACATTGATTCTATGATTCTATGATTATCACTTAGGTAGCAAAAGCAGGGTAGGTCACATCCTTTTGCTTAAGCAGCACTCCAGAATCACATCCAGTTAATGTCTCTGTTGAATAGTAAAGGTAATGCAACATAGACATGTCGTATCTGTGGGATATGGACATTTCAGAATGAACGCTCACTTGATGTATAGTTTTAATAATGTATTATATAAGGTGAACAATATTCTTTAGAGCTATCAGGTATGCAAAAATACTTCGTTGCTTGCGAAGCTTGTTAACTCTAAAAGTAGTATTCGCTGAAGCATTCTTTTCTTCTTCAGCCAGAAAAGCCCCAAGCACTTTTTGATCTCTGACTGTCATATGGAAATACAGCTCTTATGATCTGAGGATCCAAAGGAAAACAATATACCGTGCCTGAGAAAAAAACAACAGGCAATGTTTTAAATTTCCCCATATGTGACACATATGGATGCAGTGGGGACACAGGAGTAGCCCAGCAGCAATATATCGCTTGCACTACAAGGCATGGAGAACAGCCTGCAGTGAACATATGGGGGATGGGGTAGAATAGGTACCAGGTAACACATCTGGTAAATCAACACATGGCTCCATTTGAAGCCTTCCAGGCCATGCTGCAAGTGACACAAGCAGCAAACATTCTGCCTCTGCAAAAATAGACACATCTTCCTTTGGAAAATATTAACATTAATATGTAGATTCCATGGCCTAAAGAGAGAGTCACAAATAATTCATGTGTTCCTGTTGAACAGAGGGACACCACTAAGAAATAAAAATGTGTGCTAACTCATAACAGGCAACAATGGCATGTATGTGTTCAGTAGGAAAAAATGTAAAATCCAAAACCAAACAAGCTACCTTATTATGTATAATTTATGAGTAGAAAAGGAAATAAGTTAGCTGATTAAATTTCTGTTATGTTCTTATAATTTAGGAGAATTTGTAATAACTCTAACAATCGTGAAGATAACAATTTGGAGCACAGTATAGATTAATTAGCACTGGTACAAGTCATATGCTATGTATCTTCCTGGTATTACAAGGATGACAATATTTCTATTAGATTTTGACAGCTGGATTTACAGCTTTTAATGCATTGAATGGATGTTTGACACCCAGCTGGATCTATCACCTATTTAAAATGCTCATGTCCTCAAATCCAGAGTTATATTCTGAGCACATGGTTGGTAGCTTTTGTTTGTTTTATTCTGTAACCATTAAACATATCACAGATTCCAGAATTTAGAGATAGAAGTTGTTGTTACTATAATTGACAGCTGGGAAGAAGATACTTTGAAAATAATTTATTATTTTCAGGAAAAAAAAGAAAATAATCTTTTCAGTTGCTGATGCTTTGATGTAGGTTCACATAGCCAGTAATAATAAAGGCAGTGCTTAGCACTGAGAAAAAACTAATGCAGAGACGCATAAATGGGGCAGCTGGAAAAATCCACACTCGAGTTAAGAATAAGCTCCTAAGAGGTCTACAGCCTAGGAGAAGAAAAATTACAGCAAACTTATTGGTCAGCAATGGCAAGAGGCTAGTAGTAAAAAAAAAAAAGAAAAATCTTTAAAAATGCTTTATTGATAACAAAACCTGGGGTATTATTCCTGGAATGAAAGCTCTGGCTTAAAATAGCTTCAGTGTGTATCTAAGTCAAAATGGAGAAGTGAAAAGAGGAAAAAAACTGTTCGTATTTGTATTTAAGATCTCCTGATGTTTGACTAATTGCTAGCTATTCCTGCAAGTAGGACAGGACTTTTTCTGCATTAAGTAGCAGTCTTCTTAATATTGGAGTGATTTGGTACTGTGTGTTAACCAATTCATCTGATGTGTGTTTCTGCTAATGTATTTAATATAAACATTTATTATTTGTCTTTATTTCTAAGATAATTCTGATGTTTGTCTTTATTATATACACAAAAAATATACATATTATACTTACGCCTTTATATATGGGTATGTCTGGAATATGAATGGTAGAAATAAAGAGTGGAAAAAACAAGTATATTTTGCATTAATTAGAAAGGCCTCATGCATACTTTTAGTAGAATGAGTAATGAATGAATGCTTACATATGTTATTACCGTTTATTAAATGCAACAACATAAATGAGCTTGGACTGTAAAACTTCCCTTGATTGTGAGAAAATACCAGACAAAATATATGTAGGTAAAATTATTTTTGAATTTTTGTGTAACCTTCTTATGCATTGAATGAGCTTAGGAGGCAGAGTGAATGTTGGAGCTGTAAGAAGAGCATGTGATTAGGTAACTGAAAGCTGCTTCCCAATATCCACAGTGACAGAATTATAGTTTTTCAGGAAATTCTAAATGTGTCAATTCCTTATTTTGACATGTTTGACTTTGTTATCTAAGTATTATCTTTTACAATTTATCTTTTTGTTTTATTGAGCTCTATTTCATAGAGCTTTATTTAATTTTACAGAGTTTTCAATGAATCAAATAAAAGACTTTCATTAAGGGGAAGGGTTAAAAATAAATACACATAAGTTGGATCCTTGGCTTTTAAGATATTTAGACCTTAACTTAATAAGGTTGTGAGCAACCTGATTTAACTTTTAAGTTAGGCCTGCCATGAGCAGAGGGTTGAACCAGAGGACCTTCAGAGGTTCCGTCCAGCCCCAATTATGCTATGTTGTGATAACAGATTCTGTCTGAACAACATCAAAGAGGTGAAGATCATCTTTTTTTTGGCTCTTTACAGAACTGATTATTTTGATTGTCATCTACACTTTTGTTATTGGTAGTGCGGAAAGTAGAGTATGTGGCAGGGGTGAAGGGTGGAATGAATAAGAGGCATCACTGGATTTAGGGCTCAAATGAGTAACTAGGAATAGACCACTTTCTCCCACTTTTATTACCCTTTTTTAATTGGTCCTATTACTTCCCTCCATGCCATGCATAAAGTTGTGAATGAGACCTGAAAGGACAGTCAGAGCATCTCAGACTTCCCTCTTCCTACATCTCTTTCTCAGCCACTGATGTATTTCTACTTCATCATTTGCTACTGTGCTTGTTGCCAAGGCATTGGCATCAGCCCAGCCAATAGATTAGGATGTTAATATTCAGTTATTACCTTGGTCAGTTTAATACATCTTTCCTGAGGAAACAAGCTAAAAAAAAAAAAAAAAATCTTGGCTTTCAGCTGATTATATCACAACCGCACCTGAGAGGAGGAAAAAAGATACTTCTCAAACCCCTGAGCTTCTCCATATCCAATTTCAGATACTGATGGCAAACATTAAGAGGTGCCAGAACTTCTCAAGAAATCATTTATGATATCATTTATGATAAAGAATGTTAAGCAAACTTATCAGAAAGCCATTACCAGATTACTTGAAAATAAAGATAGAGTCACTAAACAAGCCATGAGATGCGTAAATTGTGATTTGGAATTAGACAAAATTGACATGTCCATACATGTATATATACTCACATGCACACACACAAGCATGTGTAGAAGGAAAATATAATATTACATAAGTCTAAGTGAACAATTATTTTTGTAACAAAAAAACCCCAAACAAACCAACACAGAGGATGAGAATGCAAATGGGAGTTTACATAACACAGACCTTTTATATTGGAGTAAAAAAGATGTGCTTTCCTGCAATTCCTGATTGCTTAAAATATAATTGCATGATAAATTGACATCAGAATTAATATATAGAAAAGCAGATTTGTCTTAAAACATGATGTGAGACCATAAAACTCCAGGATGATCTGAGAAACCCAGAGGTCACTTTGGATTTATGAAGTGCATAACAGTCACTTCTATAGTTAATAATATAAACTTCATATCTGTAAGTCTATCTATCACTACTACTAGCAAATGTAATTCATTATGACACATAGAAACAAATAAAGGTAATTTACAAAAAAGGGATACTTTCTATAGTAACATGCTTTATGCCAGCCTGTGGTAATACAACTACCCATTTTACACAGTTGACTAATTTATGAATAGTGTGTATATGGGAGGACACCAGATGATTAAATATAGTGTTTGCTACAAAGTATTGTGCCATGGCATTGTGTCATGTGTGAAATATTTCAGCATCTGCTATTTGGCTTCTTTGTTTAAATGCTGTATATATAGGTTTGTCTGTGAGTATGTATGTAAATGTGAACATGTATACAAGTATATATACAGATATACATTTCCATTATATGACCTCCCCCTGGTAGGAGACATCAAGATTCACTTATGTTCCCTCTAGTCTATGGTCATTACTAATAGCAAAGCCCATACAAATCTAGCCTTCTAGCTTTTATTACTGAGTGACTGATGTTTCCAGCTTCCTTCATACAACTAACCCTGTTATATCCTCTACTGTGTGGGACCTGAAAGCCTATTTTAGTGTATGGTAACTAAGTTCTATTGACTCAAGTGTCAGAGAAATTATTTAGCTTTTTTTTAACTTCATGATTTTTTCTCATGACTTTTTACAGTCAGTTCTGCTGACAAGTTTTCACTTGCACAAGCTGTTTTTTTCAAAGTCTGCTGTCACAAAAGGATTTTTCTAACAACCATAGTTTCCCTCCCCCACGGTCTGAAAGGCAACTTTTTTGAAAGAATTATTTAGAACAGGAGATCACAATTAAGGTCAAACAGGAAGATTAAAAAACAGAAACAACAAAAAATGTAAAACTTTTAATCTACTATTTACCTGTGTTTCATGGCCTACTGCTGCCTCCAGAAAACACTCCTAGAAAATGTCCTTGTTTATTCGTACTGATCTGGCATTTCTAGACCACCATAATTTTCTTACCTTCAGTAATTACTTCTTAAATATGAAGTGCTTTCAAGCCCTGAAATCAAAAACAATTTAGAACTGCAAAAAAAATTTAATTAAAAATACAAGTGAAAATTAAATGTTCTGTGAAGCCCAGGTAAGAATTTGTTTATGTCTGTCTGTGCAACCCTTTTTTTGCTATGTTTCTTATTTGAGCAAGCAAAAAGTAATTTATATTGCCATGGGGTTTTTCTTCGCTACTTTCCCAGTCAAAATAAAAGCTTCCCGAGAGAAATATCAATTAATGGTTACTTACTTCTGCAAAAGCTATCTTTCAAAAAATATATGGAATTAGCTTTCCTCCACTAAGCAAAGGATTAAAAAAATAATTCCACCTTTATCATCAATGTTCATAGGCTTGCCTTCCAATCTTTATAATTCTTAAATTGAAAAATTTAAACAAAATTAGTTATGATGCCACATATAATTGTAGCTAAGAGTAAAAATCTGGCTTCCTTGATGCAGATATAATTGCCTTGATTATATTCTAAATCATTCTGGTTCTTATTATAAACATTTTTTCTAATATAAAGCATCTACTAGGGAACTGAATGTTCTATTTTGATATCAAACTTGGATATAATTTTTAATTTTACTTTATTTAAGCCCAATTTATTTTCAGTGGGCTACTTTGGAAACCTGCATAGGAGGGAGGAAAAAAACATTTCCTGTTCAAGTATTCTCTACATAAATAAAACCATTTTATGGATATCTTAACAGTAACTGAAGGTAAAAATTCCCAGTAGAATTTCTTTTCCTCTTTAGAGAAAAAAAATCAAGGTTAATAAAATTAATAATTTAAAACCTGTGCTATTTGAAGAGAAATGTTTTTAATATATACTGATATGTAAGATACATCTACTCTCTCTAGAAATTTTAAAGTTAGCTGCTTAAGCCCAAAGTAGTCTTTTTTAGACCTGTTTTATAATCAAACAGATACTGTAGTGATCCATTTTATTACAGAATTAGATTAGAAGTATTTCCTATCTAGATCATGTAAATCAATGTCTGCACATTTTTTTCTGTGAGAAGGCCACTCGTTTCTATGGCTAGCTAAGACGTAGACATTTCACTTATACATTTAAAGTATCCTACCAATACTCCTGAAGAATTTTGTTACACACACTTATCTATTTAAAATCCTAAAAAGGCATTGCATTTTGGACGCTACAACTATCCCAACAGTTTAAAAATGCCTTCCTGCTAAAGCCAAAGTTAATATAAGATTGTAGTAAAGTACTGTATGTACTGTATTTGTCATGTTTTCACACAATCATTATTGGAAGAAAGAACTTCTTCAATGAAAAGCACATAGGTTTAGATCATGTGACACTTTTCACTGAAATATGGCATTGACTCTTAGCCACTTAATCAAATTTTCTTTTCAGAAGACCATTACAACTTCTATTAAAATTAATGCAAAAAATATCTGAAATAGAATGTATATATTATGTTGCAATATGAATGTTTCTTACTGTGGTGTTGGAAAAAATTGAGGCATTTAATACTGGAGGAGTTTACAGACTGTGACATCACAGCCAGTCTGAGTTTTCACAAATACTTAAATGCAGTCAAAGTTTCTCAGCAGATACTGCTGAAATAATATGTATTGTGGGATTTTATCAATGTAATTTGAATTATTGTAGGGAAATGAATCTCTCTTTTTCATTGCAGTTTACATTTCTGTATTTCTATATTTCTAACTGTTACGATGTATGGTATTTGTAAGAATAAAGAGGAATGTGATATTCTGACACATTCTAAAAAATTTTTTTTTTTTTAATTTATTAAATTTTTAAAAAATGTCTTCA
>JANHGN010021562.1:0-23949 GCA_024605025.1 Megaceryle maxima | reverse complement strand
TTCTAAAAATTCTTCTTTTTTTACTTTTTTTAAATTTATTAAATTTTTAAAAAAATGTCTTCACCTGTCACTTTTAAATATAAAAATTTACCATACGGAATAGTTCCCACTTTCGCTCAGCCAAACTCATCACAGAACTCAATTGTAGGAATAAATATTGGGAAGAGGCATCCATAGTTAATTAAGTTTCACACTCTCTCCTGCCAGAGTTCAGCAGCTCTTACAAATAGGCATATTTTGGAATTATGCCACCTTTTAAACAAACACCACCTGTCTCTCTGTGGGAGACAAGGAGATATCCATCAGATTTGATAAGTTGTGAATCCTCTAAATACAGTGAGAAAACTATTATCTGAGTTGAAAGCAAGGGGTAAAAGGAAGACTCTGCAAATTAAACACCCTGATTTTGTGGTAATGTCCATCTCAGTGTATCTAATTCATGGAGACACTATTCCAATAGTTTCCAGCAGATTCAAGTACTGTGGATATCATCCATTGTTTTACTGGAATTTCTGCCTTCTCCTAGTCTGGCTCCAGACCTCTCTGAGACACCAGGTTTTAAAGTCTACTGCTGTTTTCTTGTTCCTTTTTCTTTCTTTAGTAAAACCCATAAATTTCCTTCAAGGAAGCTGTTCAAAAGTTGTTCAAAAGTCAGAATCCAGAATTTCTTTTCAGCACTGTTCCCTTTCCCATCCCCCCCCCAAAAAAAAAAAAAAAGGAAGAAAAAAAGAGTGCTAATTCTGAATGCAAAAATTCTGAATGCAAAGTAGAGATTTCTCAGAGAAAGTCTGAATTGACTTTCATCACTTTACCTACAAATGTTTCAATCTGACCTCAACTGAGAGCTGTGGGTACTGCTTACAGTGAATCAGGATCAGATAGAAGTATCTTGGGAACTCGAATGAAGGAGTCAGAGTAGTTCCATAGAGTGGAACTCACATCTGTAAAAAGTCTGAAAGTCCCTCAGAGGGTTCAAGATCTTCCATTCAGTCTTCTCTCTCTCAGTCTACTGAAAGCTTTCACCAACTTGCAAGCAGTGACACTCTTCCTTGAGCAGCTTCCACTGTGCAACAGCATTTCTCCACATTTCAAACTACTTATGGCACAGACCATTGAGGTACCATTATCAAGCTGGATCTTGAGAAAATGTATACAGTCCAAAGGAAATTTTTCCCTTTTCTGTCTGAAGGTTCCGCTGAATAACCTAGCCTGAGGATTCAGGTCTTTAAGAAGTTGCATAAGTATATATGTAGCAGTGAGTGTTTCCCTCTGATGCTGTACTGTGTAATAAATCTTCACTGGCACCCAGTCCTGGATTTTCTCAGTGTCTCTCCAGTGAAGTCACCAGGCAAACTGGAAACACATAGGAGCTTTTAGCAAAAATTGTAACTGCTTATAAATAAACCTTTTGCTACGTACAAAATCCAAGCAGAATTATTTATAAGAGCTCTTCTGAATCATAAGATAAATAGATGTTACATAGACATAAATCTGTTTAAAGTAGGGCTTTTTCAATTCACTAACAGAAGGGATAGAAAACTCATTCCATCAGGGATGTTATTGTATGTTACAGTATTGGGTTTTTTGAGTCATATTACATGATTTTTCCATAGGTTTTAACAGGAGAGCGAAAATTATCTTGGCTATAGGGTTTTGACATATTATAGGGGATTGCAGTAGTTTGTCTACGCAAGAAGCATCTGAGAAATGCTTCTCTATTTTCAAATTTTGAGGATAAAAATGCACACATCATTTATTACCTCAGACCACAAGTTGCACTGAAGGTGGGTCTGGGAGGTAAAGGGGATATGGCTTCTGGCAGAACTTGCCACTATTATTTGTATTTAAGGTAAATAATATTTGTCAACATTTAGGATGACAGACAAAATTGGCTTAAATGATTGATCTACTCTTGCAGTGACATAACTGCTAATGAACCTAGCCGTATAGGTTAGAAAGTCATAATGAAAATGAATAGCATTATGCAAATTTATATCAAGTCAAAGAATGGGGGGTGGGGGGGGAATCAATCTTAACAGTAAATTCTCTTTTTCTTAAGAGTGGCTTTGGAAGCTATTCCCTTTCTAGTTTTAACACAGAAAACTGCTGGTAACAGGAGTTATAGGGACTTTTGTATTAAAAATCTGACTTTTCTTCCAGTGAAATGTGTTATGTAATGTTCTTTACAGTTGAAATGCAGATGTGTGAACTACAGTGAAGATTAACAGTTTGGAAAGGATGAACAAAGTCTGGTAAAACAATTTTGTATAAGGTAAGAATTAATTATGCATGTATTACACAAGATTTTTGCTCTTGGAAATATTAATGCATTAAGCTTGGTAGTTCTTCCATACTCTAGGGTCTGGGCTGCCTCTGACTGCTCTTCAGACTATACTGGAATGAAACGGGAATATGCATGAGCCTTTTTTGCCATCACAGGAAAACAAAAGCGGCATTGATGCCACTTCTGATTTTGTTATCAAGACACTACTTCCTTGATTATGTTGAGTTTGTTGTATGAGGGATACTTTTTAATGTTTAGTTTATTTAAGTTTTTGTACTTACTTATGTGTGTAAAAATGGGTAATCTCCTCCAGTAACTACACCTTATGCTTATCAAAGGTAGCTATACTATATATCTGCAAGAAATACAGTAGTTCTGAGGAGTTTTAAGGTGCTGTGAATGCACAGTGACACTAACATAACTGAGGAGCTTTGAACTGCTCACTGTATTAAGAATTTTCATCATTTGACATGGGAGAACCACAGTATTTTGCTTCCTCTAGTGTCAGAGTAGGTAAGGATGTTATCTTGGAAGGTTTTACTACCAGTGCTAGAGATTTTCTCAGTATTTTTACTCCCCTATTAAAAAAAAAGAAACAGAGACATTAGTAGGACTCACATAATTGTTATATTCAGTTTCTTTTCATTTTATGAGTAATTCACTTTTAGTCAAAAATAAAGACCCTTTTAAAAGCCAGACTTTGCAGACTCTGATTTCTATTCCACAGTTACTATGTATAAATTTATTTCGCATAAGCATATTTTTTCAAGCAATATTAAGCACTCAAGACAGATCACGCCACTGCCTTTCTTAGTGTGCTTACATTTTCTAAGATCAGAGAGCAGGCTGTCATAGTGGTTGACAAGTGTGCTTCTTCAGTTCAGCATTTCTAGAATTTTCTTCTAACAGCTATCATTTCTCAAGCATAATCAGGAAGGTAATTATCTCATCAGAAGCTTCATAGTTAGCTTCCTCTCTACAAGATTGTAGGTTTCCATAGTGTTTGTTTTTTTCCCAATGCAAATTATCTGAATACCCCGCCCTTCCCCTTTACTAACTCATTTTGAGTAGAATTTGAAATAAAATTAACAGTTTGATATGCATCCATGTTACAGCAGAAAGTAAAGTCTGTCCCAGCTCAAGGACTCTTAGCACCAGATTCCTGGTTTTATTTCCATCACCACTATAATGAATATCCTGCTTTCATTAGTTGTAGGTATCTGGGATCTTTTATTTGAATTAAAAACAAAACAAAACAAACAAAAAACCCAACAAAAAACCCAACCAAACAAACACAAACCCCCCAAAACAAACAAAAAAACCAAACCAAAATAAACAAAAACAAAACAAAAAAACAACCAACCAAACAAACAAAAACAAAACCAAAAAACCCAAAACAAAATGTGAGAAATGAAGACATGAAGCGCTGCAATTCAACCTTCATTGAAAGAAAACCCCTTCTTCAGGATTTCCCTGCAAAGTCCATGTTACAAGGACTTAATGATTAGAGTATGCTGTAGGAGATGTAAATGGCAGCTGCTGTTTGTCAGAATGGTTTGAATGGAAGAGATGCCTAAAAATGACTTCTTAGGTGAGGTTACTGACCAGGACAGCTCAAATAGCCTATTGAGGGACTCTTGAATGGAGAATTAAGAGAGAGAATGCATTTCTTACAGCTATTAAACTGGATGGACAACAGCATAACACAGCTGTGAAAACAGAGAAGAAAAAAAATATTTTATCTGTTTTAAGAAATGTGCCTTCTTGTTGTGCAGTCAAGTTAGTTAGGGCCAAGGTTACCAAAGACAATGTTCTTCCATAAAAGAGCAGAAAAGAATAAATAATTAACAATTGTCAGTCTTAGGGAAGTAATGTGGACCTTCTGTGGCATCAAACATCTGGGTTTCCAAATGATCGCAGTTCCTTACTTTGGAATTAGGACGATTCCATACCATGTTTGACCTTGGATTGGAAGGGAAAAAGTCATAATTCTGCTGGCTTTGGATTGGGTCTGCAAAGATAATGGGAAAAGGAAGCAAATGAAGAGCCTGTATTGAGTTTTTTGCATTTTGGATGACTGGATCCTATTTCACTGTTTGAATTCTGCCACTGAAATCTGTAGAAGCTCTTGAGCAGTTCTATTCCTCTTGTGTAACTGAAGGTTAAAAATGGCAAAAGGAAGTTCCTGATACATGTCCTCATGCAGAAACACTTTTGAAAGGTCAGCTTCTCCTGAATCAGAACAGAAATAGTTTTGTCATATCTTTGTCAGTCATTTAAAATTCTGTCAATTCTTTATATTGGCCTGCTGAGCACTGAACATATATTATATATAGCCATGGTTGGTGCATCATATCATACTTTGGTCATGAAGTACAGGAAGTCTTTTGTCATAGGGGAATGCCACAAGGAATACTGTGAAACACTGAGGTGTTCAAAAAACATGTAGATGAGGCACTTTGGGACATGGTCTAGTTGTGATGGAGGTGTTGGGTAGAAGGTTGGACTTGATGATTGTGGAGGTCTTTTCCAACCTTTATGATTCTATGATTCTATATTATTTTAAAAACTCTTTTTTTTATGCTGGAGGAAATAACAGAATTACCAACTTCAAGTCCTACTGGACTGAGATTTGTTTAAATGTTAAAAAGTGGAAATAGTCTTTGTTCTTGCCTCTCTTTAGAACCTTGAGATTTTAGATGTAACCCATTTAGTTATTTTTACATGATCAAAATATCTCTACTGTTTGTTTGTTAATCTTACATGAAAGATGAATAAAATATGAATTGGTGGTTTGGACACTAGCCTAAAGGGCTTGGAAAAACCTGAGTGCGTGCACCTGATTTACTGTGTGACATTACACTTCTTGATCTGTCCATGCCTTTGGTTCTTCACTTGCAAAATCAGGATTTGATGGGTTTCTGCCTCACGCACATTAAGGTTTGTGAAATGTTTTGATATTAAAATCTACATGGCTAATATAAAATAATGTAAGAAAATAGCTAACAGCCATTACTATGGTAGCTGAAACTTTAAGAAAAACACCATATGTTTTGATACAATAACACCATGAAAATTGTCAGTATGACAATACTGACTGTGTTTGCATGTCTTCAGGACAGACTCTCCAGACATCACCCACACAATTTCTTCAAGTGTCCTGGAAAAAAGATCCAAGTAATGAGGAATTACCAGGCATTAAATATATGTATTTAAGAAGAAAAACGAAAATGATTGGTTTAGTTCAAGGGTTTTATGGAAGAAGAATGCAACACACTGCATAAAAAAAATCTGGACACTAAGGGGCTTTTTTTCAGGTGTTCCTGTTGGGGCTACCTATGAAGAGACCATTAAGATGATCATAGAAGCATAGAATCATTCTGTCTGGAAGAGACCTTAAAGACCATCAAGTCTAACGTTATTCCTAGCCCTGCAAAAAAACCAAAACCATGTCCCTAAGCCCAACATCTACCCAGCTATCAAATGCCTCCAAAATCGGTGAGTCCGCCACCTCCTTGGGCAGGCTATTTCAATGCCTGACAAACTTTTAAGTAAAAAAATTCTTCCTAATATTCACTGTGAACCCCCCCTCTTGTTCAATTGCTTGTCACTAGGAAGAACAGACCAATTCCTGCCTAGCTACAACTATCCTTCAGGTAGTTGTACAGAGCAATAAGGTCTCCCCTCAGCATTCTTTTCTCAAAGCTAAACAGTCCTTCAGCATTTCCTCATAAAAGACACACTGCAAACCCTTCTCTAACTTAGTAGCCCACCCCTGTACCCTCTCCATCATCAAAACGTCTTTCTTGTAGAGAGGGGTCCAAAACAGGACACAGTATTTGAGATGCAGTCTCACCAAGCTGAGTACAGAGGAATGATCACCTCCCTGCTCCTGCTGACTACACTATTCCTGATTCAGGCCAAGATGCTGTTAGCCTTCTTGGCCACCTGGGTACACTGCTGGCTCGTGTTCAGCCTACTGTCAGCCAACACCCCCAAGTCCTTCTCTGCCTGGCAGCTCTCCAGCCACTCCTCCCCAAGCCTGTAGCGCTGCTGGGGGTTGTTGTGGCCAAAGTGGCCAAAAAGTGGCCAAAGGTCTGGCATTAGCCTTATTGAAACTCATGGAATTGGCATTGGGCCAATTCTAGAGCCTATCTAGATTGCTCTGGGGGACACCACTTGTGACTGGGCACCAACTGGATTTAACTCCATTGACCACAACTCTTTGGACTTGTCCATCTAACCAGTTTTACACCCAGGAAAGCATATGCCCATCCAAGCCAAGAACAGTCAATTTCTCTCACAGAGCACTGTGGGAAACAGTGTCAATGCCTTACTAAAGTCAAGATAGATACCATCCACAGCCTCACTTTCATCCAACAAGCAGGTCACCCTGTCATAGGAGGATCTTCTTTTGTTTGTCTATTTTTGCACTCATGACAGTATACTAGGGTCCTAAGATGAGAAAGGTTCAGTACTTTGGGGGCTTTTTTCTTTTGAGAAAAAGGCATTTTTTATGCACTCCGGGAATCTTCTGTGGATGCACATGCACAGGCGCTCACAAGGGACAAGTACCCCCTTGCTCTTTTCCAACATTTCCCTCAGCTGCTCCCTTAGCTACATCAAGTCACAAGGTTATCTTGCTTTCCAGGGTTCACCACACATCCTATTTTATTTGGTAACCCAGAATAAACTGCAAAGAGCAATTCCAGGAAAATTACCCATCGCAGATGCCAGTAAGAAATGTTGAATTGTTGTGTGCAAAAATCCTCTCTACCCTGCACTCTTTTTTACTGTGACATGGTCTGCCTCCAGCTTGCATAAAATACCAAGCTTCCTTTACTTCAAATAAAACCTGAGGCAGAAATAGCTCAGGATAAATACTAGGCATCTAGAATAATGCTGTTGCAGTGTGGCATTTATAAAGGTATCCATCACAGAACATAGTAGACAAGATAAAGTCAGTGATAAAAAGAAAAGCAGCTGTGTTCACTCTTCATAGTCATTTTAAAATGTCTAAATTATCTATTCACATATTTTGTTTTGTTTAAGGGCTCATTAATTTGCTACTTATGGTGGGTAGTTCATATGGATGACAGTGTTGGAAATGGAAATTTCATTTGTTCTGAAAATTCCAAATAAATGGAGTTTAAATTGAAAAAAAAATCACCAAAGATAAAAATAAAACTAGCATTAACAATTTTCAAATTGATTTGTAGCTGGTTTTTATCCTCAGGTATGTAGGCAATTCTGCCTGCTTCCATCCAGCAGACTAGCTTACTGAAGCTAAACAGAAACCAAAAAAAAGTGCTTAAAGCTCCCTCCCAAGTTTTTTTTTTTTCATATATTGCTGTGGTCCTTCAAAAACCTAGTACGTGCACTCATGATGTGGGGAGTAATACGCACTTTTTGAGGGGAAAGTCCAGAAATGTTTTTCTGCAGGTTGATTTAATTTTCTTTCCCTACTATTCTCCAGGTGATATTGATCACAGTTCCTCAGTAACCTTAAAATGCATTAATTTAAAAAAAGAAAAAAAAAAAATGAAAGAAAGGAAAGAGGCAAGGCAGGAAGAAGAGTTTTGTTAAACTCTCCTGTATTAAGAGTCTCTGAGAGATTTTTTAATAGTCATTAATTTCCATTAATTGATACAGGTATGAATAATTATTTCAAGTAATGAGTTATACATAGAAAAAGAGAATAAAGACCCCCACTGATATTTTGGTCAGGCTAGGTACTCGGATGGAAAATCAATGTATTGTATCTCAGAGCCTCTTCTTGTTGAATATGGATGGCATTGTTTAGCTAAAAGTTAAAGAAAACAGTGTGAACTGGAAATCCTTTGGTTTTTCCAACTTTTAGTTACCCGTCAGTATCTGGGACTGTCTCAATACAGTTTGAGGCTAACACAAATGCAAAACAGTACAGTAACCCTGCAGCCCAGTGCCATAGCTGTAATCTCTCTCTAGCATGGAAATTGTATGTTGTGTCTCGATCCCTGAAGAAAAGGAGACAACCAGCTCGAAGAACAAGAGTACATCTAGGAGTCATGAAAGAACTGATATACTTGATGCTACACATGTGCTTATAAGAATTAAGGAACTGAGATTTAAACATTTAACTCCACACTACTTTTACCAAGACGTTTTCCTCTGTTTCTCATAACAAATGACAATGCAGAAATAAGTCTTTTCTAAAAGCAAACCAAGCAGTGCATAGAAGAACTCTTCTGGTTATCAGCTCTCCTGGTTATCACCTTCCTATCAGAGAGTAGGTCTTCTCAAGAGACCTATCTTCTCTGTCCTTACCTTCCATAAATCTAGGCTGTTTTGAGTAGCACTGTTACGATTTTATGTTTTTTCTTTAGCAGATTGTCACAGTTTAGTGTCAGGGTGGCCCCCTTAGACCTATAACTGATGCTCTCTGTTAACCCTATTCCCTCCCTCCTTGAGGGAAGAGAAAGGGAATAAGAGAGAGAGACATCAATTAGAAAAGGAAACTATAACTACTTTAATGAAAATGAAAATAATAATAATAAATGGAATACATATAAAACCAGTATAGAAAGTTGTGGTCATTACAGTGGGATACCTCTATGACAGTGATGAAATGACAATACCAAAAATCAGGCATTACCAAAATGTTAATGGTACTTATCATTGTAACTACGCCAATGAACTTTAATGAAGAACTGACTTGCACAATTTAATTACAAGCTTTATTAGGATATGCTGCTAGAGATGTGACTGTATCATCAACACAAAGGCCTGACTCCTATACACTGCAATTTGCTTGTACAATGTCTTTGTACAATGGAGATGGTAAAGTCTGACTAATGTAAAACTCGGTAGTAGCAAAATAGCAAGTCATTCAAAAAGCAAAGCAAAAAAGGAAAACTTAACCCTGCAAACCATGCTGCAGATTTAGAAAAATCTTCATAACTTAGAGTTTATCAAATAGTTAGGAAGCACCAATTCTTTAAACAGCTTTGGAATTCACTTCTCTGCCCTATTTCCACATTATCCCTTCATGTGCAGACCTATAAATTTGCATGGGTCACAGAGTGACCCTGAGTTAGTAAGCAACACAGATAAAAAAAATAAACTTAACAGAAAAATGCTAAACCAGTTGTAGTTCCTAGTATGGAACATCTACCAGCACAACTAAGGAGGCAGAATGAAGATATGAATATGAACACCTGCCATCATGCTTTTAGATATGAAAATAAGTTTCATCCAGATGAAATTGTAATTAAATTCTTGATTATCCCAGTTTAAATTTCTTCAGGAAAACAGAACTAATATTTCTGAACCTTACAATGACTACACTGGGATTTTAAAGAGTGAATTGACAGAATTGTGACTCAGGGATGGATTTTGTGTGTACATTTTGGGGGGGTGTGGGGTGTGGGGGGTCGTGCAGGTAGCCCCATATTATAAACTACCTGACAAGACCATGATGAGAAATTAATGTGTTACTGTACAGCCCACCTTCATTCAAATGCAGCTGAACCTTGGTTTTCCTTATGAAAGACAAATACTTCCCACCATACAGTGTCTCTTAGCACCCTTTAGGGGCATTTGTTCACAGCTGACAAAAAGATTACACTCTGTTGAAACACCATTCAGTGTTCCATAAACAAGTAAGTAATCTGTGAAAAGCTTCCATATAATAGGCCATGTCTTGCTCTTCTATAAAGATGTCAGACATTACTAAGTGCAATGTAGCTGTGGAATCATCTAATGAAACAAGAAATCATGATGTCATAATAAAGTTACTCTACTGAGAACAGCTTTATTTTCTGAAGAGAGTCGTTAAAAAAATTAAGTATCTGCCATACAGAAAAAGACCCATTTATATATATATATATAATAGTCAAAATTAACAGTAAAAAATACACACACATGCACACACACAGCCATCAAGGACAGTGAAATGTACTCTAATTTGTTTCTAAGTGTGGGACAAGTTCCTTTGGTAGTATAAATCAGTGGTTTTGTGAACTATGCTGGTTTCAAATACACTGAAAATCCAGTCTTCTGACAGTTTCTCTGGAGTTATTCCTGACACTGAAACGCATCCTTAAAGCTCAAATGAAGATACATCCTGTGTTCTTATCTCAAAAGCTACCTCTACATAGGGTATTATGAATAAAGTGACATCTAATAGGCAATAGTACATTCTGGGAATGATACCTTGTCCCATTTATTTAGCCAGAGGTATAAGTTGTTTTCTGAGATTTTATTTTTAACTGGTTGTCCTGATCTAAATGGAGAGTGAATAATTCCAATTTATCATGCTAGGAAGTGTATTAGATACCTCAGAGATTTTTGACTGGTATAGGGTATAGTCACATTATTATTGCTGTTATTATTATTATTGTTATTAAAATGTTCAAATCCTAGCATCTGTATTTTGCTTTCTAAAGTCACAATTATTTCCTGTACTTGCACAAGTTATTAAAAAACCTCCCCTACTCAATCATTTACTCATGCTCCAGCCTTTTATTTACCCTATCTCAGTGGTTGTGTCAATACTGGAACATGATCCATTGTTGCAGCCTTCTGTCACAGCACTATTTGTTGTTGCACTGCACTGGAGAGCACAGTACTTGCTTCTACATCTGGAGTGTGTAGGTGCACAGGGGAATCAGACAGTCAGCCAGTCTTAGCCAGTTCCTTGTTGTCTGGCGAGCAATATCAGGAACCAAACAACAAAAGGACATCTCAAGGGCAGGAGGACGGAGCTGAAGACTGATGAAGTAATGACCACCAGAGATGCCCCAAGACCCTCACACATGTGCAACAGGGGGGATGACTGCTGTTAGCCACTGTGGGTGGAAAAATACTGTTCAGCCTCTGTGCATGCTCTGGACATGTGTTCACTGATGTCAGAGCAGTCTCAATGCCCCCTCCAAGAGAGCTATAAGTGGTCCGCTGCAGAGGGGAGAAGGAATAATTCATTTTCAGAAGGTTGTCCTGATGCACATCTTGATCCAGGGGACGCGCTGCAGACGGCATTAGGACCTACTGACTCTTCTTCTCGAGAACCACACTATGTGCCCTCCTCCTGCTTGGTGGTTTGTCTACCACCTTGGGGTCGGTATGTATATGGGGATGTTAGGTAACTAGTTGGGTTTGCTTTCATAATATTAGGTATTGTTTATTAGTTATGTATGTGAGTGCTTGAATAAAATTGGTTTTGCTTATTAGCTGTGTGTGTGAGCACTGTCCTTTGTGAAGCAGGAATCCTTAATGAACCTGGGACAGTGTTTTTCAAATATTTTTATTTATTGATCAAGAAAATTAATAAAAATTAAGAAAAATAAGTCCCAGACTCCACAGAGCTCTTTGGAAGCTGTTCACACACACATTACTCTGTAATAGCTATGAATTTACCATCCTTCATAAATCATTTAGAATTATCATTCAGGGAGTTTCAGACTACTGATTGAAATCATGCCTTTAGTTTTCTTAGTGTCTCAGTACTACATAATTGTTCAAGTATAACCCTCGAAAAATACAGGGGAGTTGTGACCACTCAGTTCTTCCTAAGTATCCCTTTTTTTCAAGCAGATGTAGTACCAGATGTTGTTCTGCTTAGCAAAGCTTTTGCAGTAGTTGTGAGTGTTCCTCATCATCACATTGCACCCTTTCAAAAATTAGGTGGTCATGCAATATCACTCATGCTTTAAATACCTGCTGTCAAGTCTTTAACCACCAAATTGATGTTCCCCTTGAGCAGAAATCTGTGCTGTCAGTCTTTTACAAGGCACTGTGTGTAGAATGTTCTTGCAACTGATGCTGTTATGTTTGAGGGAGGAAAAATGAGAAAGAGGGTCTGTGGAGTAAGATATCCACATAAATATCCAACTGTACAAATGACTTTCAGTGAATCCAAAGCTATTTGTAATATGTGATAATGAGCAATCCATTCACCTTATTTACAAAACGATGCCTAATTGAAGAATCAAGCCCATTAAAACTGTCAAAAGTTATCTGCTTTCTTCCCAGACATTATAACAGGCTATCTATCTATTCATGTACAATCATATTTCAAACTATCAAACTTTCAAGGTACACTTTTGGCACACATGATCGGTTTCTAAGTGTCACCACAGAAATCTAAACATTCATGGAACAACAGGTAACATCTTTTTGAGAAGATATGTAGGTTTACAAAGGCAGACTAAATATTAGGCTTGGCCTGTGGACCTTAAGCTAAGTTCCAAAATGCATTAATATAATGGCACGGTGATCTGACAGACCTAAATTTCTGGTCAAATGCTTCTTGTCTTCTCTCACAATAAGGAGATTAATCTCTCCCTCAGAAGTGCCTGGCTACACTGCACATCAGGGTAACCCCCTGAGCAAGAAGGACACGTAAGAAACCAAAGCCAAATCCCATGGGGTGTAATGGAACAATACAGACACTAATTTTTTAAAGCGATCTGAACTTTTTTTTTTTTGCAAAAAGCAACAGGTGAACAAATTGCATTGAAAATAAACAATCACGGCAATATAAAGAAGTCACTCCACACACAGTTTAATCTCAGATTTAGGCCTCTCTCTCTTTCTGTTCTTGCTTCTCTTGAATTGAATCCATGGTTTCAGAGATTAACATAGGAAAAGAGAAACAAGCCCACAACTTTATCTGTCACACAAGACCTAAACATACTTGGGGGTTTTGACTTAGTTCATGATCAAGGTTATTAAATGACGCTAACAAAAATAAACACAAATAAAATTGCAGTGTTTCATGAGCTTCCTTTTTCTCATGCAATCCTGTTTTTAAAATTATGTTGGTTGTTATAATAAAATGCATACTCCTTGACCCTGGACTGGTCTGGGGTACTGAAGAAAGGAATATTTCAGTTTAATCTGCATATTATATTTAATCAAAAGTTAAGTTGTTGACAAATGAGCAAAGCAAAATGTGTCACTGGTGATGAAAAAAAAAAAAAAACCAACCAAAAAGGTGTAGGACAGAAACATATGCCTCCTACAGTTGTAAAGCTCTTACTAGTTGCTTCCCTGGGAAAAGCTGTGCTGAATCTCCCTAATTTGCTATCCACAGAGAATAGCATGTGCACTTGCCTAGTTAATCTACCTTCCTGCCCCTGAAACCATATTCTCCTCCTAATTCACCACCGTTGTGCTGGTATTCTAGAAAAAAATGGGAGATACAATAGGCTGTGAATATTATCCCTATCTCTACGTATTTCCTTTTCCAAAGCTGAATAAAACAGTATTTGATTAATTTTGTGCCAAACTGTCTTTTAAAAATGTGTGTGTTTATCCATTTCAGAGGTCAGAGCCACATGATCTCTCATTTCTAGGAATTCATCCTTTGATGTGCAAAAACCTTGAGCCAAGATTTTCACAAGGATCTATATGTTTTATAGTTCCTACCTCAAAGCACACTAAATGGTCTGATTTCACAAAATGATGATATGACTCTGTTTAAAAGTAGATAACTGCTGAAATAACTCAGATATTCCAACATTTGGGGGCTTTAAAATCACTTATTGCCATGATCATATAAATCTCCACCAATGTTCTCCAGTCTCTTTCAAAGTATTGAAGATAGGTATTGGCACCTAACTTAGCAAATTTGGTTACTACGGATTTTTTTCCTCCTCATCTGGTAACTGAATGTATAAAAACTTAGTCTTTGAAATGTTATCTAAAGTGTTACATGCACTGCAGATCTAAAGTAGCTACTGTTTGAAGATTAATTTTTTAACTGAATAAGTAACAGAAAAATGTCTGGTTAATTTAACACAGGACAGAAGCATAGAAATTTGTGGGTTTCTGTGTGTTCACATAAATAGTGAAAAGCCTAGGTCATAAATTTGGTTAATAGTACAAAATGTGTAATTTGAGAAATTCTGTAATCACTGTGATTTCAATATGTGTAAAAATGTTTCTGATTTCATTAAGCAATATTTCTTATCCATGCTTCAGGGAAAAAACTGTAATAGTCTGCCACAGAAGTCCAGGGCCCTGTCTAACTACAAGTTTAAAACAAACAAACAAAAAAGTAATTAAAAATTGTGATTTAAACCACTCACAGATCAAGCAAATTCAGAGATGTAGTTTACCCTCTGCCCTTGTGGTCACCCGGGCTTGATTTTGCCACCTTCATTCAGTCAGTGCAGTGTGCAGCTCAGTGAGCTGAGCCACTGACTGAGACTAACCATTGTCCATTATTCTCTGTTAGTAATTAGTAGCATTGAAAATACGGCCTAGGAACATATATGTCATGAGATGTTAGTCTTAATAGACTGGCTTCTGGTAAAAGATAGAATAGCGATCTGCTCCAAGAATAAATGAAATGTACTGTACTTCCATACTCTTTTCACCATGTTTATATCTTTGTCTGTGTGAACTCAATCAGACAGATGTAGATAATAGATGGTTTATTGACAAAAAAAATCATGAAGAAATCAGTTTGGTAAGTATTGTCACACTAACAAGGAATCAATTTTTTTCTTTTCTTTTTTAATTGTGTGGCTACAAGATAAAATTTTTACAAACTTGCACACCATACATCAACCTGTGAGAGACTGGAGAAACAGCAAGGGAAGACACAAGGTGTGGCTTAACTAAAATTAGATGAAGACTTAAAAAGTTGTATTAATTTTTTTTTTCAGAAAGTGATATTTTGAGGAAATAATATATTTTTTTAGATCTATTTCAACAATGCTGTGTAGACAAAGCAGAATTTTGGAAACCTCACTGTAAGTCTTGTAAGTTTGCCTAAAACATTGCTAAAAAGCTTACATTTTCAGATTGGAATTTCTAGAGCAGTTTGCCATGTAGCCTGTTTCTGAAACTTCACAGGAATTTTACAACAGAGTTACTTCTTCTCTGAGAACAAATATTTAATTTACATTCTCACTAAGAGCCATGATTGTATGACTCAATAACCTCAGGAATATCAGAGTTCAACTGAAGTACAGGAACTAGGAGTTTTTAATTCCTGTCCTTTTTAACCAATGCTCTAATTGACTTATCATTTTGGTTTTGTCCAGACCAGCCACATAGGAGTTGGTAATCCTTCTTTCTCTTGATTTATTCCAGACTCTCCAAAACAGAGTTAAGAATGTGGTTTTATTCATCAAATATGACTTTTAAAGGTGCATTTGCATTACAGAATTTATACTTAAAAGCTGGGATTCTGGGCACAAGATACTCAGAGAAATTTAAAATTACTGTCATGCTACTGATTTGTAAATTTGTACTTGTAAATAGCTCAGACATGATCTTTGTGGTTCAATACAACTCTTAAATTGCCTATTTGCAGAGGATGAACTCTAGATATTCAAAGAGAATATTGCTTATAACTCTTAGGTATGTCTCTTGGAAGTTTGCTGTTCTATAACATTTATTTAACAACAGAAGAGGATGTGTCCTTGAAAAATCAGGTATCTGTGCTTTCATAATTGTTAAGCACCTTTAAGTAGGTCAAAGACTATATTCTTGAAAAGGTTTAAATGGCTACTTACCACACAGATATAAAAATGCAATTAGGTCAAGTCATGTTTTTGGACAACTGAAGAAAATACTGTTACTTATCATAGAATAGAATAATAGAATGGTAAGGGTTGGAAAGGACTTCTGGAGATCACTGAGTCCAACCCCCCTGCCTACACAGGAACACCTAGGGCCTGCCACACAGGAACAAATCCAGGCAGGTCTTGAAAGCCTCTAGAGAAGGAAACTCAACAGCCTTTCTGGGCAGCCTGTTCTAGTGCTCTGTCACTCCTACAGTAAAGAAGTTTTTCCTCATGTTGAGGTGGATCTTCCCATGTTACACCTTGTTACCATTACCTCTTGTCCTATCACAGGGCACAACCAAAAAGAGACTACCCCCACACACACACACTTGAAAACCACCCTTCAGATATTTGTAAACACCAATAAGATCCCCTCTTCAGTCTTCTCTTTTCCAGGCTAAACAGTCCCAGGGCTCTAAGCCCCACCTCATAAGAGAGACTCTCTCACTGGACTCTTTCTAGTATTTCCCTATCCCTCTTGAAGTGGGGAGACCAGAACTGAACACAATACTCCAAATGTGGTCTCACTAGTGCAGAATAGAGAAGGTGGAGAACCTCCCTTGACCTGCTGGCCACACTCTTATTAATGCACCCCAGGATACCATTGGCCTTCCTGGCAACAAGGGCACATTGCTGTTCCATGGATAACATTGTCCACCAGGACACCAAGGTCCCTGTCCATGGGTCTGTTTTCAAGTGGGTCTACCCCTAACCTGTACTGGTACATGGTGTTCCTCCCCAGGTGTAAGACTTCACACTTATCCTTGTTGAACTTCAATATGTTTCCCTTTGCCCAGGTCTCCAGTCTGTCCAGATCTTGCTGGATGGTAGCACAGCCTTCTGGTGTATTGGCCACTCCTCCCAGTCTAGTACCATCATCAAACTTACTGAGGATACACTCTATCCCTTCATCCAGATGATGAAGATATTGAATAAGATTGGACCTAGGACTGACCCCTGGGGAACATCACTACTTACAGGTTGGAAAAAGGTTTAAAGCAAAAGTAATTTAAACAGAAGAATGAAACTGATTGATTGTCATTGTTAGGTTTGCTGCTTCTGTGGGCTTTATTTTGCAACAGATGCTGATACAGCTATACTCACTGCATGTGCCAGGGTGTATGCACTAACAGCATACTAAAAGGCAAGAGTCTGATGTAGGCAGACTCCGTTTCTTCCCCTCATGAAATCCTTTCCTGTTTCAGAATCAACAGCTACCATGACTGACTAGCCCATTCTCACTTCACACAGAATAATTTGTCCTTGGAATTTTGATGGGAAGTTTCCACGCAAACAGCCTTCTACTTCTGTGAAAAGAAAGATGGCCACTAAAAGCTCAGAACACGTGGTTTGCAACTTGACTGGTGGAAATTCAATTCATATATCTTTCCACAACCTTAGAGATGAATTTCAAAGTGGCTTGAGCCTGAGTTGATATTTTCACCATTTCTCTCTCTTTTTTTTTTTTTTGTTTTGTTTTGGTTTTTTTTTCCCTTATCTATGCTGCAGAAGTTATACTTTCCTGACCAGTAATGTCTGATAGAACTTTATCTGAATTTACAGTAGACAGCTAAATCTGAGAATAGGTTTAGGTTTGTTGTATACTCAGTGGATATGAAGTGTAGAGCATCTCATCACAAGGTAGATTTATATAATAAAGCATTGTGTGGAGATCTCACTCTTTTCAAATATAAAAGGGAGCCAGGGAAGACTAGCTTTTACTTAAACCTCTACAGCACCTGTGTTAGAAAAGGTAAATCCCACCCTACATCTGAAAGACTCTGTCCCTTTCTATTAAGCCCATTGTCAAGAGCAAACATGACAATAATTTCACCACCATGGATTTATTGATGGTATAGTTTCTTCACCTCAGATTTCTCTCTTACTGTCTTAATTAAAAACTCAACAGCTGGCTTTCTTTGACTGCAACTGTGCAGACCCTTGTGGACTTAATAGATTAACAAATTCCACTGGTGTCAAAATAATAAATTTGTCATTTGGAATAGCATTGTACTATAGATTTTTCTTCTCATTGCTTTGAAGAACATGAAACAAGATAGATATGTTAAATATCAAATCCCACAATACCAAAAGAAAAAGAAGTATGTGGATGTTTTGTGGTGATTAGGTAAAAAAAGTATGTATGACTTCCTAGATAAGGAATATGTTTGTAATGTATATAGACTTGATTTCCCCTGGGCTGTTTATTTATTTATTAAACCTACATTCATAATTGCTCTAAAATAATATATCCTTGTTTCACCCGGGATAAAGTGGATATTATTCCTGTTAGCTAGTAGAGTGATTTGGTTTTAGTGTGAGAATACTGTTGATAATACACTTATTTTTCAGTTATTGTCGAGTAGCACTTATTCTAAGGTAAGAATTTTTCAGTTTCCCATGATCTGCCAGTGAGCAGGAGCACAAGCTGAAAGGGAGCACAGTCAGGACAGCTGACTTGGAGAAGGCAAAGGGATATTCCATGCCACAGAATGTCATGCTCACTATGTAAACTGGGGGTAGTTGTCCAGGGCAGGCTGATCACTTCTCAGGGACTGTCTGGGCATCGGTCAGTAAGTGGTGAGAAATTGCATTGTGCATCACTTGCTTTTACAGTGTTTTATTTCTCTCTCTGCTATATTCATGTTCATTACTGTTGTTATCATTGTTATTAATATTGCATTTCAGTTATTAAACTATTCTTATCACAACTCACTAGCTAAATTTTTTTTTTCTCTATTCTCCTCTACATCCCACTGGAGATGGAGGAGTGAGTGAGCAACTTTGTAGTGCTTAGTAGCCATCTGGGTTTATACCATGACATAATAGTTGGAACAATAGGCTTGCCTGGCATGTTTCCAAGACAGAGATTCTTCAGGCTTAAAAGGTTTTGGGATGACACTATAGAGCATTGTCATGAAAGGAATAGAAAACTGTCTTTGGTGGTTCACAGTCACTTGGTTGTTTAAGGGTTTTTTCATTAAAAAACAAACTAAACCACATTAGCGATTATAGTATACACTTCCAATATTCAATGAGAAAAAAAAAATGAAACAGATGATTCACATATAAAAACCCTGTAAAAGCAATGTTAAAATTAACCTGTCACATCCCCATCTTTTAGTCATTGCATTAGCTGACCTTATTACAGACTTTACAGGGTCTCCTTTGAGAATCCAGTTAGCATCGAGCATAGCTTCTGAAAGAGACATATTGCAATTGTCTTTGTGAACAATAAAGAATTAAAAAATACTGAAAAAACAAAATCAAGACAAAACCCCTCTCATCTGTGCATCTTTCCTTGCATTGTACCATAGTTTTATGAGGAAGACAAGCAATTCCTCAGATTCTTTCATTCCCCTCCCACACCAGTTTGCCCCTTTCACCTTCAGTCATCTATCTTCTCTGTCCATGACTTTCCTTTGTGGTATTCAAATATCCTCTTATTCGCAAATTACTTTCCACATGTATTTTCCTTCCAATTACATATCCAGTTTTTGTCAGTGTCTCTCCTGGGCCCGCTTTATCTATCCTGAAATCTCACTGCCTTTAGATTTCTTCTCCTTCATCACACTGTTCTTTTTAGATTAAGATGCTTATTTGATAGCCTAGAAAATTATCACACTCGAACAGGTCAATCCTTAGTCCCGATAACAAGATTCTTTCTTCTTTCAACTGGAATTACATGAAAAAGTAAATATCTCTCATCCTGGTAGAATAAGCAATCAAATTGCCCTGATTGCCAAAGCTACCTGACCCTTAAAATCTTTCATGCTGCTTGCTGATTGCTTCTCTGCCTCTGCTGACTCAGACATCAAAGCCAACACTTTACAGTACCAGGAGAGGCCTGGAGAATATGTAGTCTGCTTGCTATGTCTCCACCTGTGAAAATGGGCTGGTGTGTCTCTCATTTGAGTGGTATTTACTGGGGTAGACCAGCTATAATTCTAGCTATTACACATTAGTCCCAAAGATGGCCAACTTAACAAAACAGTCCACCAAGGTGCAGGTTTCTGACGAGTGTCAGTATCATACATAAAAAGTCAATCCAATATATCTGATACAAGAGGAACCACTTTTTGTTCCAGACACTTTAGAGGTGGCTAATTGAATCATAGTGGAACAATTCTTTCTAATAGATCCTTAGCAGGAATATATATGAATACACGTATTCACTGTGGACATTCATCAACTCAGACAGATATGTGTTGAGTTGTTTAATGGATCCTTTGCCAAGAATTTTCACTAAGCTTCTTTTACTCTGGATTGTAAAACCCCAATAGAATATCTACAGTATTTTTCCAGTTTTTATAAGTCTGTATGGTATAGCTCTGCTAAAAACTGTAAAAATGTTTCTCTGTGGAAGCACACTAATTATTATGGGGAGGTAATAGGAAAGAGTTTACCACCAGGTTTAAATGAGCAACTGATTGACAGTGGAATATGTTGGCTTGTTCTGAAAGCATAATTAGAGAAAGCTCACTCTCATAGCTGTTGGTGTTATTTTTAAACCTGCCAAATATAGATCAGAAGTCAAATGAAAATATCTTTAAAGGCTTGTGATCATTCATGCAAGTCTGAAATGTATTTGGTAATTCTTAGTCAGGACATCTTAAATATCATTGCTACAGGACTTTAAAATCACAGTAGTGATGAAACATCGCTTCAGGAAACACTTGAGTGACATTTAGTGTTTAATTTTCCCTGAATTTCTCCACAAAGATTAGAGAAGAAACAGGTTTAGATTCTGAATCAATATTATCACACCCAAACTGATACATCACAAACAGAGAATATTTTCCCGATGGCCTACAGGTGAAGTACATTTCTGTAAAAGAACTTTTTGCATGCCTCCTGGAGTGAATGTATTAAAAAGGTTACAGTGTTCTCTCTGTTTGCTAAGGATTTATTTTTGAGATGTCCATTAACACATTGGGTTTACACCAGAAGGGAAATCTGATATTTTAGAAATACATATGCACTAAAAGAGGCATAATTTAAGGAAACTTAAGGAAACTTAAGGAAATCAAGGCTTTTCTATTGAAGAAAAAACACAGTAAGCCCCCCCTTAACTCCAAGCACAGAAAAAAACCCCACCCAAAACCATAAAAAAACCCTAGCACTGATATGTTTTTTAATATTTTTTAATATTTCAAGTCCCTTTGAATAAAATGTAAAGAGAAATGGCTGCTCTGAAGAAAACATATTTGCTATGCAGATCAAATTTAAGGCTGGTGTAACAGGTTCATTACCTGACAAGAGATGCAAGCTGCAAACATGAATATATAACTATAAACATAATCTAAGGAGAACTGTGAAGATCTCTTTGGAGCAGAATGTCCATAATATTCAGGTTCATTGAAAAATGAAGTGTCTCTGATCTGTGGGGTTCATGCATTAGAAAGTGTATCCTATTCTGGGGACAAATTTCCCACTTTTGCGATATGTATTCTGATCATAACCCTCACAAAGAGCAGGAGGTGTTCTGTTATTACTCTGTGTCTGTATTAGTTGCCTTTCAAAGGCAACTTGGATGGAGAAGTAGGGAGGCAGCTGTGAGATTTTTAAGGGAGAAGAAGGATTAGAGATGTCTAGCAGAGAGTCACCTAGTTTCCCCAAAAGGTCAACATATGCAAGGTTACAGAAAAAAAGCACATATTCACTGACACTTGTTAATTATGTGTAGTAAATTTGAAGTGGCAAGTATTCACAATCCCTTTTGTTTGCTTTCTGTGAATATGCTGGAGAATAATGTTTGATGAAAAAGATAGTATACCAAACTCTTGTGCAAATATGGATTTATGTCAGAAGTATTTGCATGGGGATCTTCAAAGCCAAGATTTTTCACATAACAATACAATTAACCTCTGTTTCTGAATCCTGCAGAAAATAGAAATAAACTGTTCCACCATACTGTTTAGCTGTACATTCCTCCTTAGTATAATGCATCATTTTAATGATCCTGAAAACAGTGACTTCGGCAAGACTATTTACAATAGTAAAATTATCTATAAAGACCTAAGTTTCAGGAAGTGACAACCTATTGACTAGAGGCAGGTTTGTGGTCTAGGTTCATTTAACTGCTTCTACAGCATGGAGTCACTCAGTTCAGTTACTCAGACATAGGTGTCTGCTGATGTTGAGATGACCTACAGTATCCCACTTGGGCTCCAGATGCTACTTTGCTTGCCACCACCCAGCCCCAGACAGGTGAGTCAGGTAACCTGGGGCACTGCAAATACAACTGTGTGCGAATGGTTAGGACATTGAATTGTAGTTCAGGTCTCAGTTTCTTAGCAGCAACAAACAGATAATCTTCATTTTCTAGGAATGAATATCATGATGATGAAAACCATCAGACTGTTTGTTAGGTGTTTGCATATAATGGTGATGATACTCACATAAGACACTGCAGGTAAAGTTCTGATGTCAGGGATCTTTGCTTATTGCTAAAATCTTTCTGAAATTAACTAAGAACTATAAAACCTCCAGTGTTTAAAATTCCATTGCATTGTATAATACACATGAAAATACCTTCAATAGAAGTGCGTTTGTGCAGGAGTTTACTTTTTTTTTTTTTTTCAAAATACCACATTTTCAATGATTTTGTTAATAACTAGTGAGCATTTTTTTCTTTTGAGACTTTAACTTTTATAATCACACAATGAGATTTATAATGGTAATTGTTTTCATTTAATATTGCCTGGTTTTGACAGTATGATATTTCTGATTAGCTGTGGTTTTAGTGATGCAAGTCTAGACAGAAACATAAGAAATGAAACAGGACTTTATAAAGTTAAAAGTAAGTATATTTTTAATGGGAAAAAGATTTAAAAAAAGTTTTATTTATGGATCGTTTTTGTTACAGTGACACATTCAATAAAAATGCTACTACATTACAAAATTCACAATTTATATAGATTACAGAAATATCTTTCAAAATGTTTAATCTGAAGGACTACGGGTGACCAGATATTCAGATACACATCTGCCCTCTAGCGATAAACAGAGGGATTGGGAAGGGATGCAGTGGCACCAAGTTGGATAGCACAGCACAGTCACGTGTGTATGTGCTCACATTATACATAAAATCCCACTTGACTGAGTGTTCCTCATACAGACCACCAAAATACATGCCATTATAATAAATTTATAGGTAACAAAGTAGTTCAATAAAGTGTTAAGAATCAAAAACCTCTTCAGTATCATTCTGTCTCAAGACAATTTCTGTCCATACCTTCTTAAAAATATCATTCTTAGAAAACAAGTGTTCCAATTAACTAGAAGGCAAAGGGCTCATGTTAAAAATCTATGCCAAAGGAGGACGATGTTTCACAGACTTCCCTTTCTATATGTGTTACCCACATACTAAAGATGTAACGTCACCCGCTGCAAATTACATCTTTGGTACCAGTAATTTAAAGGCTACACACATGACATTCAGCAATTCTACTTCAGTAAGTGAAGTAATTTAATTGTTTAGAAATTCCAGAATATCACAAGTAAAACATAATCTAATATTGCTGGCATTTTAATACAATAGAGTTATCAACAGTTTGGTTTTTTTTTTTTTTTTTAATAGCTTGAAATACTGAGAACTGACAACACTGTCTAAAATTTGAGCAAATATATATACAGAAAGGACCAAAGTCTGACACACAGACATTACTACCTGACTGATACATTCCATCCATCCCAAATGGTTGAGTCTGAAAGGGACCTTTGGAGGTAACTCAGTTCAATCCCTCTGCTTAATCAGGGCCACCTAGAGCAAGTTGCCAAGGACTATATCCTGATGGCTTTTGAATATCTCCAAGGATGAAGATTCTACAACCTCCCTGGACAACCTGTGTGAGTGCTTCATTACCCTTACAGGGAAAAAGTGTTTCCTGATGTTAAGATGAAATATCCTGGTGTTGAGTTTGTGCCCATTGCCTCTGGTCCTATAACTGGAGACTGCTGAAAAGTCTGTCTTCTTTACATCCTCTGTTCAGGTATATGTATAAAAGAAGAAAATCCCTCCTGAGCCTTGCCTTCTCTTCTCTTCTCTTCTCTTCTCTTCTCTTCTCTTCTCTTCTCTTCTCTTCTCTTCTCTTCTCTTCTCTT
>JANHGN010021561.1:0-36680 GCA_024605025.1 Megaceryle maxima | reverse complement strand
ATAGTGGAAAGGATAAATACTGTAATAAGAAGAAAAAAAAAAAGTCTTTTTTTTTTTTTTTTTTTTTTTTTTTAATGGAGGCAGTAAAGCCAGAGGGATTTCAGGAGAAGAAGTCATAGAAACATAAACCACCTGGATCCCTGTGTAACACGGGAGTTATGTAAGGGAAAAATCTGTTCCTTTATTACATAAAACTGGACACATGTGTCTGTGCACACACAAGAGGAAAGGGGAGGAAGGAGCCTTGCTGTACTTGCCACCTCCACTGCCACTTCCACATTTCTGGGTGTTACTAGGGGCCTGAGGAGGGCTCCTGAGGTGCACATGGTCGTTTGGAGTCCTAGAGGGATCCGAGTTGGGTTTCCCTGTTTGCCCAGATCTGGGACTGTGACCCTCACACAGAGCCCTTGCCTCAGGAAGCTCTTCACGTAACTGTGCACACGAGACCTTTAAGGCTTTGGTAATGAGTTTATTGACACCAACAGATAATCCCATGTCTAGTTGTAACAAGAGGCAGTCAGGTTCATCCAGGGCTGCCTGCAACATCAGCCGCTGCTGCTGACCCCAGAGAGGGCAGTGGAGACTGCAGAGGAGGGTGCAGCTGTTGTCGGGCACCTGCCACATCAGGCAACCTCAGGAGTGCAGGTGAGGCCAAGGCCTTGGCTGAGGACACCAAATGCTTTGATTTGTGACTTCATTCTCCAAGTGCAAATTTCCAGAGGAAACCTCTGATATTCATTAAAAGCAGCTCTTATCCATTGTGGATGTCTTTCTGGGACAGGAGGGAAGAACCCTGTGCTGTCCTCTTGCTGAGAAGGCTGGTGGGAATGAACCAGCCTTGCAGGAGGAAAGGAGTTGCAGGTCATTTACAAGTGACTTGCTTTTCCTGAGGCCCCAGAGAGAGATAACGCAGGATATAATGCTGCCTGCTATCAATGTTGGGTTTTTTCCCTGTCCATTTGACTCCTTTGTCATTTACAAACCACACATTTTGTTGCAGCAGCTGCATGTGAAAGAACAAAAGAGAAATGAGGGGAGGCAAGAGAACATGCTGATGATCACCCAAGCTGTGCCATGGCTCTCTAGCCCTTTCTTCACAGGACTGCCCAATGCCTTGGAGCGCAAGCACAGTGTCCCAGAGAGAGCAACTGCTCTCGATTGTGTTTTCTCCCGCCTTAGGCTACATGAAGCACTCCCAACACCTTAGTTTCTTTCTCTGAATAGCTTGCACTATTGGTAGCCACATACTGTCCAGATTTTGGTTCTACAGAGGTTGTCTGCGTTTAGTCACTTCTACTCCCCTTTGCTCATGTGCACCATGAGTGGCTACCTTGCTTGCTTTTCTCTGCTGAAGCCTTGTTAGGAGAAGGGATAAGGATGTTTAGGAAGGCAGCATCCATATATTTCCCTGGGTCTAGCAGAGAAAAAATGTTTACGGAGGATTTCCCCTGAACATGTGGGCCTGTGTCTGCCTGTCTTCTCAGGTGGAAAATGCATTTCATGAGACAAGTAATTGAGCTGTAGGCAAACTGGGAGAGCAAGCAGATGTGCTTCCTGCAGTCAGAACATTTTTTTGTCTTTTCTCATTCTTCACTCTGTCATCTGTCTCCAGTAACATGGTGATGAAAATCCTCCTCCTCCCCTGTGCAGAAAAGGTCTCATATTGATCCAAAGCCATATGATTTGCCTTCCCTTTTTTGACATTCAGCAAAGGCTCTTTAAGTTTGAAATACTTCGGAGACATCCAAAGAATTGCTGTTTAGGCAATAGCTTGGAGCTTGATGAAATTGCTGGGTCTGTTCATAAGGTAAAAATAGTTTTATGTGCTCAGACACTTTGCTCAGATCCCATATGAACACTTCACTATAGAAAAAGGATTGTAACACTTCAAAAGGTCTTCATTCTAGGCAATATATTGTAACCCTTAAGACAGATATGTTACACGTCAAAACATCCTAAGAGGGATTTTTAGATAATAGGTCATCCTGGTTCCCTTTGGAGATATATTCTTTGTGCTACCTGACATCACATGTTTTCTCCCAGCACTTGAAAACACCCCTCTGAAATAAATAGTAATGTTCTTAACTGTATTTATCATAGAATCTTAGAATCATTCAGGTTGGAAAAGACCCTTGGGATCATCAAGTCCAACCATTAACCCTACTCTACAAATTTAATAACACATTACTGATACAAGTCTGGATTTAGTGCTTCTCTAAGTTTTTATTTTACTGTCAGACTAAAGGAAAAACTTCTGCTGCCTTTCAAGAGTGAGAGGATCTCTGACCGGAATTGCTTCAGTCATGAGTTTAATATAAAACATTAGTGTTACTGTGTAGAAGATTTTGTAGTCAATACAGTGCATCAGGTCGCTCCCTCTGGTATTTTCCTTTGTATTGATTCCCTTTTTTTAACTCCTCTTAAACAATCTCAAAAGATCCTCAATCTTGCTTATGTAACACCTGAACCTACAAGACTGGAAGATGACAACACACAAATCTGGGTGTCTCTCTTAGTCCTGCGTCCACACATATATGTTTGAAGACAGATGTTTGCCCTGGGCCTTTTTCTATTAAGGTCATTCTCTGCATAGTTAATGGTTTTCGTTTTTGCTTCTGTGTGTGCCATTATTTGATAGAATTTAGTCAACTGTGGAAATCAGACAGTGCTGGTTTTGTTAATTATTCCATTTGTACATAAATTTCCCTTCAAGCAGTGATTGCTGTTTTTCGCAGGTACAATGGGAATGCATTAACCCCAAGTACAAGGCAAAGAAGAAGAATTACAAGAACTCAGGCATCGTCATCCTTAACCAGTGCAAGGTAAATATGTGGTTTGATCTTTGTTTCTTTAGTCAGCTCCCAGCGATCTATTTTAATGGTTTTTCTAAACATAGACAGCAAGGTGGAATTGCCTGTAGAATAGCAGTGGAAAGGGATTGTCGTGGTTTAATCCCAGCCAGCAGCAAAGCCCCACACAGCCACTCACTTGCTCACGCACTCACCCCCTCCAAGAGAATCAGAAGAGCGAGAAAACTCATGAGTTGAGATAAAGACAGTTTACTAAGTAAAGCAAAAGCCACAGACACAAGCAAAGCAAAGCAAGAAATTCATTCACTACTTTCCATCAACAGACAGGTGTTCAGCTCTCTCCAGGAAAGCTCCATCATGCCTATTGGTGACTTGGGAAGACAAACAACATTACTCTGAACATTCCCTTGCATCCTTCTTCCCTCAGCTTTATATGCTGAGCATGATGTCATGTGGTGTGGAGTACCCCCTCGGTCAGTTGGGGTCAGCTGTCCCAGCTGTGTCCCCTCCCAGCTTCTTGTGCACCCCCAGCCTGCTCACTGTTAGTGTGGGGTGAGGAGCAAAAAGGCCTCAACTCTGTCTAAGTGCTGCTGAGCAATAGGTAAAACATCCCAGTGTTATCAGCACTGTTTTCAGCACAAATTCAAAACACAGCCCCATACCAGCTATAACAGAGAAAAATTACCTCTGCCCCAGCCCAAACCAGCACACTGATCCACTACAAAATGTAAAGACAAGGGCTTGAATCCCCAAAGTAAGCTGCTTGTCCCCAGCTCTCCCATTTCTCTTGCTCTGTCCCTGCAGCTGTGCCCTGGAGTAAGCAGTGCCTGACTGTCACACCTGCAGGCTGTTGCCAACTGGCCTTTGCTGTGTTTCCCTTCTAATCTTTTCATCTTTTCTACAGTTTGCTCGTTCCTCCTAAACCAGCAACAAAATTTCCACTGATTTCCCAATGAAAAGGAGCAGAGCTTAGTTCTACTTTTGATGTGAATTTTCCTTTCTGTAGTTTTAGAATTTTAATATTTCCTCTGCTTACTTTTTTGTTACTGTCTCAAACAATACTTAACACTTTCTTCCTTTCCTTTATTTTCAGTTGGTCCCTTCACTCCTTCCAGTTGACTTTTTTCCAGGCAGTTCTCTGATGTTTTAGCAGTACATAGCTAAGCTGAATGTCTTGCTTTCTTGTCTGCAGATCCACAAGATGCATTCTTTCTTAGATTATATCATGGGAGGCTGCCAAATACAGTTTACAGTAAGTGTCTTACTTCTCTAGCCTGCTTTAAAGAAAGGGAATCCCCTTAGATATTGTTTCGCTGCTGTCACAGAGAAATTATTCTTACAGGCTGTTTCTTGATAAATTATTAAGGCCTTCTTGCAAAATGAATTAAGCCCAGAAAATAAAACTATGTAAATGCAGTAAGATTTTTCTTGTGCCTTCTGATTTACTTTTGTGGTTGCAGCAATGACAATCACATTGCACAAAGTAAAGGCAGCTTCATACAGGGGTGAGAATCTAAGCTGTTGTCCTACCAGTTCCATCTGAGCTACACCCAGTCCCAAAAGCTGTAGAACTGAAACTGTGACAGACCTGACCAGCCTTTGGCTTTGGAGCCTAAGTTTGTTCACAACAGTTTGAAATTAATTCCCTTGCTGGGACTGTGTCACAGGAGGAAATTGCATCTCACATGCCTTTAGCTACTTAAGATGGCCTGTTCATCAGTCCTGTGGCTAGCCTTCCTTTCCAGAATGAGTCCATGCTAAAGCACATTGGTTCCATTTGTATTAACTGGAATGGATCTGGCATTGAGACTGCTGGTACATGCATTGTTGTTGTTGTTGTTGTCTTAATGTTAATGACATTTCTCTTGAGTTCATGCTGTGTACAGGCAGCACGGTACAACTGCAATTTGAAAGGGCACTTGCTGAGGGAGGGAAATTGGGATGCCAAGCGTACATTTGATAACAAAAAGCTGTAGTATGATGTACCTGCTAATTTAAGGCACTAATGAAGGCTTTGGTGACATCATGCTGTGTGTTCTTAGGATACTTCGTACATCTATTGTAGGAACATAGTTTGTACTTGGAAAAAATGTCTCTGAAAAACTAAAGTAAACTTTTCCTTCACTTTAAAACCATTTATTAAGAAGCTTTCATCTATAGAGATCAATAGTGCTGATTCCAGCCTGCTATTTTTACACACTACCTATTGCAAACCCTGTATCTCTTATCAGCCAGTGTTCCTTGCTGCAGGAGAAGTGTTGGGAAGGTGGCAGTGCATGTGGGTCTGTAGTCAGAAGACATTTTCGTCACTTCAGGAAATACAGCAGAAAGGGTGTGTAACATGCACAAAAGGATCTGTAATAGAAAGATTTATTGGACAGATTCTCACCAGCAGGTCACAGTACTGGGCAGGCTGATGCGTTCCTGACAGATCTAGCAGAAGGTCCACACTGTGTAAGATGTTCTCAGTGCAATGAAAATGACCCTTTTACAAGGCTGAGGGAAAAATAAAGGACAATGAGTGTAGTTACTGCTGTGCTACCTTCTTATTTAGCCATGGGAAGATGGCTGGTACATGGAAACGGATACATTTAAAGATACACTGATAAAAATCAAACATACACACTGTAAGAATGATTCCTGCTTTGCTGCTCACAAGATTAGCTCAGTTGTGCTACTAGCCTAGTGCCTGTGATGCGTTAACTTAGTTTTTCAAATCCTTGCCCTGTGTATACACACAAGACCCCAGTACCACTGGGTAATGCTAAAAAAGCAGAGCTCTGCATTATGATTTGGAATTGTAGCAAGTAACAGCCATCATCTCGCTTCAAAGTCCTCCCCTCTGTAGTCAAATGGAGATTTGGATCAAAGTCAAGCACACTGCATCCATGTACAAATAGCCATAAAGGCTTCATCCAAGAAAAACAGGGTATTTTTTGTTTATCAGCAGATCTCTGTTACAAGGACCATTTCCAAACAGGAAGCTTGTTCTAGGGAGGGTTGTTTTCTTTCCCAAACATCAGGCACAGACTTTTTTCCAAGCTCATGAAGCCCACTGCTTATTCCTGCACCGTGTGCTTGTTTTCAGTTCAAAAGCATTTCACTGTGGCTGACAGCCACGAATAAAGACTTGTCCACTTCTGTCTGATGTGTCATTCCAGTCTTGATAATGTCTGTTTTGAGCTGATCAGTAAAAATGCCTACTTTTAGCAATTTTATGGGAATGCCCTTTCTTTCTCTATCATATAGTGACATTTTTTCACTTTATTCTATAACCAGAACAAAAAAATGAAGATTAAATTAATATCAGAGAAAATATAACTCAAACCAGGACAGTCTTTTTCAGGAAATAAACACAACCTGGATAAGATTTTGTAAAAATAAGTGTCCCAAAACTAAGCTAATCCATACCAGTATCTATGGGTTCACCTTTGGTATCACAAACCACTAGTGTTTCTTTCTTCTTCAGTTACCTAAACATATGCAAGTGAGAACATGAGAGGTTCCCCTTGATTTATTCAAGTCAAAGCAACCTGTCATTTTCACAAAAAGATGTATGTGGAAAACAGACTCACTGCTGCAGTGCATGAGCAGCGAGCTGGGAAGTGGAGGTGAAAGATTACTGTATTTACAAGCCAAATCAACCTCTTATCTCCAGACTGACATGTGCTGGGCCTTTGTAGTTAATCAAGGCGATGAAGGGATTTCCAAGCTAACCGAAGCTCAGTGGAAATTTTTTTTTTTTTTTTTTTGGCTAACAGTTAAGAGATGGAAAATCAGAAACAGTGGGGAAAAGCCATGCTGGGTTGACCCAGTATAATTTTTTCCCTTTTAGTTTTTAGCAATAAAAAATAAGTTTCAGGAGGACTGTGTCATTTTTTTAAAGGGAGCATGAAAATGTCATGTTTCATTTTCATCTTATGGCTGCATAAATTAGTCTTCCCTGTTCTGAGCACAGGCTCCAAGCGGGGAAGCTGCATGTTCGCAGAGGCAAACTGGGACTTCACAGTTCTTTTTGCAGCCTGCAGCAAAGGCCCTGACCTGTCAACTGTACTGTGAAACTGAGAACTGAACTCTGAGCATTTGTCCCTTGCATAACCAGGTATGACAGGGTTTTTTGGAGGAAGAGGTCATTGGACAAAATCGTAAAGAAATTTGTAAATAGCTTTGTTCCCCCTACGAGACCCTTTGGGTTTCTTCTTGTTCCTTTTGGAAATTCTTAGAAAGCAGCATCACAAATTCAGCAGAAGACTTTCTGGCCATGAGAGTCACATCACAGGGAGATCATGCCTGAGCGTATCTTCAGTGAGAACTGTAAAGAGCATTTGAAAAGGGAGAAATTAATTTTAAGAGGATTCATTAATATTTGCTTTTGCATTAAATGCTTCCCATGATCTTCTTTTCAACATGAAGATCTGTGCAGGATTTGAGCTTTATTTTTACCCTGCAGCTCATCTTTGAGCTTGCTATGAAATTGGGAGGGTTAATTATTTAATGCTTAGATGTTTTGAAGATAAAAAATAGCAGACCCACGGTATCCACTAGCAAGGTTTAAAAGACCTAAGAAATGTCCGTAACTGGAGTTTAAATTTATAGTTTCTATAGGACTTTTAACTATCTTGGGACTAATTTTTGCTGCAAAGCTTTTATCTCCTGAACATATCCTGGGCTAAAATAATTTAATTAAGTATGAGAACCTATAGTTAATTTGATTCATTTGTATTAGAACATAATTTTCCACATAGAATAATAATTTAGTTCATTTTTTCCCCAATTCTGCTATTTTAGTTTTATTATCTCTTATTTTATAAGCTGACATTTACTTTTAAACATATTTATCAATACTATCCTAATTCAGATTTGATGAACTACCTTTAACATGACCTTTGCTTTAAGGCTGCAGTTTCTGGTAAAGAAATATGGTCGCCATGGGTATACTATGCCCTGAAGAGCTCCATGACGTTCTAACTTCTCTTCCAGGTAGCTATAGACTTCACGGCATCAAACGGTGACCCTCGGAACAGCTGCTCGCTGCACTACATCCACCCCTACCAGCCCAACGAGTACCTGAAAGCACTGGTGGCTGTTGGAGAGATCTGCCAGGACTACGACAGGTAAATAACCACGTTTGATGAAAGAGTTGTCTTTAGAAGATTGTTCTCCCAGTGTGAAATTGATGGCTGCCTGCTGCCGGCTGCTGTAGCTCCATATCCAGTCACTTCAGAGACATGACTGCATGCCAGAGAGGTTCACCTGCCTCAGCATGCCTTTGAGAGTGTCAGTGGGCTGAGATTAGCCTCGTAGTCATGAAAAGACCAGTTCATGGCTGTTTGGCTGATGCGTTAAGTCTCAGGTTTGTATTCACATGCCAAAATAAGTGGGTTTTTCATGTGAGCTCAGCCTGCAGCCTGTGTTGCAGATGCTGACAGCACCCTTCCTGGTACTTCTGGAAGCCTGGTCCTGCCCCACCCTACAGAACAGCATTCCCGAGATGCTGTGTTTGAAATGGAATTTGTAGTTGCCTGACCTGCTTAGTGGCCGGGTCTGTTCTTAGAAGTAAATTTGTGGTCTTTTCCCATGTGCTACTGGCATGATGAACAGTAGCAGTGTCTTCCAAAATAAATAGTACAAGATAGTGGTGGTGTGCACACAGCAACAAATGTGTGCCTTTAAACAAATTAATAAATGCAAGTAATTGGGGCAAACGTGCTTTGATTGTGTTACGTAATTCTGTTGCTTTCAAATAGGCTGCCTGCTTCCATCGAATTAATTGCCCATTATTAACCTGATTACCCAGTGCATTTCCTTTAAATGTTATTTCTCTGTTGGTGAGGCACAGTATCTTACACAATTACTCTTTCTAATCTTCACACGTGCAGTAGGCATCCACCCAGCACTTAGCCACGTGTAAATACCAGATCTCAAAACAACAACGGTGTTTCCAGTAAAATTTGAATTCTACTTTCCATATAAGTTGCTGAGTGACTTAATACTGTGGTCTGCATGTTACGTGTCGCATAGACCAATTAGCCTGCTCGCTTCCATTTGCATGGTAATGAAATGTCTTCTGAAATAATGAGGAAAATACTGGAATGATACAGTTTCTGTAACAATTTGATGGTCAAACTTAGTCTGTGGAAATTAATATTTTATTACAATCTGATAATCCCTAATTACTAGCAATAATTCAGAGGATTCATATACTGTAAAACAGGGAAATGAATAAAAAGGGCTGGTTTATGCACAGACTTTTTTATTTTATCACTTAAGGTGTATTTTTTAAGAGAATGACATTGTTAAGTGACACAGTCCCTCCTGTACAGAGATATTAACCCAAAATCAGAACTCTTCTCTCAATATAGCATATTCCAATCAGTACAAAAAATAATGGGCAGTCATTTTTTAGATGAAATCATCAGCATCATTCAGTTCTATTGTGCTGCAGAAAATGCAAGTTGATGCTCATCAGCACCACTAAGGTTGCAGGAGCCATGTGAGCTGTGGGATAGGCTGAACAAAATCCAGAAGTTCTTGTCCCAGGGAAGTGTCACCTTCCTGGCATGGGTTTGAGCACATGCTCTCAGGTGGTGACACCATAAATATATCCCCATGGGCAACTTCATTGATCATGGTCAGTGCTTTCTGATCAAAATGTCAACTGGGGACCTTTTCTTTATAGCCGCATGTTTTGAATCCAGCAAACTGGAAATGAAAACTTGTCATTTCTCTAAATGAGGATGAGCAAACCTTCACACAAAATAATCTACAGGTTCTTTATAGGAGTTCTTTTTCTGTTTAGTTGAATCCTAGAGACGTAAGAGCACATGTAACCTAGACAGCAAATCTGTATATACAATTTTTAAAAAAAAGAGTTTCAAATTCTGTAAAAATTCAAAATGTGGTACAGATCCATAGTTGCTCCAGTGAGCCCACTTCTGCTTCACATACTGGAGCAGGATTTACTTCCAGGTTAAGATCAGACAGGAGTGAGAGGACGGGGACTTTCACTGGACCTTAGGGCTTTTCGAAGATGGTGTCATCACCAGCACAGGGACAGGTCTTTGGTAAGATTAAAATATGAAATGATAGAGATGGCAGGGCTCTTAACTGAACCTTTATAGTTTGTACCAATCAGTTATCTCAGACAGGCAGAACTGGATGATTTCAGTGTAAATCAAGGAAAATAGAGTGGTTTACTTTTTGTCCTGGGATTTATATATTTAAATTAAATGAAAGAATAGTTGGAATAGAGTCAAATCTGTTGTTTGTGATGCTTTTTGCATTCCTATAGCACAGCTGTTGAATGCTAAGTACTTTTGCTGTACTGAAATGCCAAAAGCCTGGGGTTTTGTATTTGGGGATGGAAAAAAAAAAAGCCTATGGATGTTACTTAAAATACTTCTGTATTTAGAAGCATTCAAATTTATTTCTAACTTGGGGGGAATTGGATTGACAAATAATACACCCAAAATCCAAAATATTCTTTTATATACTCTAGTTCTTTCTGTTGATCAAGCCAAATCTTCTCATAATCCAAGTTTCTGTATGTATCAGCCTAACATATCCTAACATATCCCTAAGTAATTAATGCTCCAAATCAAGTGCTGCCTCACATCCCCTGGTACAGCAGAATAATCCCTGCTCATCCAAAAGCCCATTTATCTGCACGGTTCAGAGATTCCTGAAACAGTCGAATGAATCGCACTGTTCTGCGTAGTTAAGCATGTACAAGTAAGATTCATTCTTTCATCAGTGATATTCAGAGGATCAGAAATAAATTTTGATTCTTCTCCTGATTGTGGGAACACTGCAGTCCTGGAGGAACAGGCCTATCTGATAAAGGGATGGGAGATGGAAGAGCCATTCACCTGCGCAAAAGAATTAATACTGCATCTGTAGGGTGGAATTGTTTCAGGCTGTAACAATTTTTGGTCACAAGAGAGAAGACAGAGTTTGTATGTGATAGAATCAGTGGCTAAGAAAAAAAAGGAAGGAGAAACATTCATTAGCTTTAAGGAATTAGGCTCTAAAATGTAGTTAGAAATACTGGAAAGGGGAAAACACATGAAAAACTTATTGAAAATAGTTGGTAAAATAAGCAAACAGCTCCATGGAGAAGAGTGTAAGAAAAAAGTTGTGAATGTTTAAAGATGACCTCATGAAGCAATAAATGAGAAATACATCATTTAAATATTTTCCACAAGCTTTCTGTTATATTAAGAATTACATCACTGGCATTAACTTACCTTGAAATTGAGCAAATCCACTCCACCTTTTTGTAGCATAGAGAAACAGACGAAAATGATGAAAAATCATTGGGCACTGAAGAGTTTTAATATTAACAGGACCTGCTTCTGTATCATTGCGTAGCTATTCTTCACCTCAGTTATTTCAGTATGGAAGTCTCTGGATCAGAAGTCAGATCAAGTGGTTTCTTATGACCAGCAATATCAGCCTAGCCAGGGTTCTGAAAAATCACTTGGTCACTACCAAATGTGTGTATATTCTCTCTACGTTAGCAAGTGTACTTAGGGAAAAGTACCCATATTTATATGTATATACAAACAGAGTTTTACTTCTCTGTGTATAAATACATAGGTGCATAAAATATATAGGTATTATAAATACTTACATGTCTATAATATGTATGGTTAACACTTAACCATGCAGTAAAAAAAAAATTGATTTCTCCTTTATGGAGTTTTATATCTTCCCTCTGAGCAGAGCAAAGCCATAAGTCATGGTAACAACAGTGCACACAGTTTATTAGAATGGCTGGTCCTTTGATCTTAATAATTTGTTTCACCGGTGCTGGAATACAACCCGCCAGCAGCAAGTGCAGCTCATCTTTCACTCCACAGCAATTGCTGTCTCTGGCAAAGGAAGAAGGGCTGAAATGGGCCTGTAAATGGCTTGTTTGTAAGGATAAATGCTGCTACATGCACACAGTGCTAAGGACTGAGATAATTCCTAAATGATCTTACATTATTACAGGTTTTAATGATGATATTGTGAGTGGAGCCCATGGCAGGACTTGCAGATCTGCTTTGGTTGAAATATGATTTCTGCAGTTAGTAACTTTCCTTTCTCTTCTGCTTATTAAAAATCTCATTATATTACATTAAATATTTATCTTTGCATTAAAACCTCTGTTCTGATTCAGCAAGATGCTAGAGTTTATTATCTGATCCCACTGAATTCTGACTCAAGCAAACACTGAAGTATTATGCAAAATGTAGATGGCACTAAGATGGTATTAAGAGTTTTACTGAAGTTCAAGATCAGTGTTGATTGTTTGCCCCACACCTGAGTGCTCAGTGCCTCCCATATACCTGTATGATCTTTATGATTAACTTTTACACAAAGTTTTACACTTCTGCATATATTCAGAGCTCTTCACTGGATTAATAAGTGCTCACAAATGTGTGAGAATCAGCTTTTGTGCAGTCAAATCAACACTCACACCTTGAAGAAGACATACTTTTAAGCATTTGTTACATTGGATTTTTGTGGAACTTCCCATTCTTGATGAGCCATCCCCATTCTAATTTAGACACTCAACTCATGATTCCATGTGTTTGACCACACAGTTTTGTAAAACAATGCCACAGAATTGGTCTTCATTTTATTTGTATTCCATCTATCTCAAAAATTAGTTCTTAATTAAGTCTCTTTGACTCTTAAATATACTGCAATTTTTTTTCCTATTTCCAAGAGCCCTTGAAACACAAAGAAGATAAATTCTACCTGTTTCCTGACACTAATATCCCTTTTCCTTTAGACAAATAGCCTCCTCAATTCTAAATATTCAAATATCTCCTGAAAGTGGCATTCACACTGAGATCGTGTGTTAACAAACAAACTGCTTGTGTAAAACACACTTGTCTAGCAACTTCCCCAAAGGCCACTAATGAGCAAAGAGTATGTTATTCCTGAGAAGTCCAGAAATTATTTATGTGCAGAGCTTTGTAAAATACTTCAGTGAAAATTTAAGATGCATGCCACATTCCACAAAAGATGTGAAAGTCTTGAAGTCAGTCTGAGTTTCCACATTAGCTTCTGCAGTAAATGAATTGCAGCAGTAGTTGACTCCATGCAAAATTTCCCCTTTATTATTTCTTTTAGGCCTGAGCAAGTGTGTTCACTCTGAAAACCGTGCATAAAATCTCCCCTCCCTCATGCAGTAAAGTGCTCTTGAAAATTAAAAGGGAAAAAATGAAGGGAGAAAATAGAAAGACCAGGCTTCCCAGTCCAGCACATCCCTTTCGGTGTAAGTCTAACAAGGAGAAAGACTACATCAGATGAAAGGTCCCAGAAACACAGAATTTGTTTTAGTTGAGACAGTGGTGTAACAGTAGTTCATTAAAACTGGGGCAAAAGAATGATGCCCAGAATAACTGGCACTATATGAGACGTTAAATATTTCATTAAATTCCTATGTAGAGCTATAGATGTTAAAATTTAATCTACCCATGTAGATATATAAATAAAAATACACTTAATTATTAAGCATCTCTCTTTATCACTTTAATTATCGAAACAACCTTTCTGGAGACTGTTAAGCAAAAAAGCTGATTAGCATATCTAAACAAGTTTAAAAACCATGAGGGAAAAGACATGGATCTTTTTATTCAGTGCTTTAATAGGACCCAATTTGCATAGACATACAAGAAAAGAAAAACAGAAAAGCAATAACCTGTACAGAAAAACTTGTAGTTTATGTCTATCAATAAACTCAGGTGTGGGTAAACATATTCTGAAGTGTTTGGATAACCCAGGACTAGAGCTGTACTGGCCAAGAGGAACTGCTAATACTTTTAATCACCAAACCAGATTGAAAAAAACTCCTGTATTTAACTGATGAGGGCCTAGACTGGCACAATTACGTAATATATACATACTTCAGTATTTGCCTGTGCAGAACTTGTATTTGCAGACTGCTACACAGTTTCTGCAGGGCAGTTAGTCTGGTACAAGAACTGCGCTGGGAAGGTGACTTTGTGACAGTTTCTTTTGCATATGCACATACATGTACACATATATGTGTGTATATATATCTCTATAGATCTGTGCATATTTACAGTACGGGTGCATACATATAATAGCTCTCCCTTTTTTTCTTACCAAGTTTCCATCTTTGTGTCTTTGTTATGCTGCTTCTGCTAAGAGCTCAGTTCCTATGTCAGCATATCAGTCACAAGCAGTCCCTTCCAAAACCACTGCTTCTTCCCCGTGCTTTTCAGAGACCTCTGCTGCACTCTATCAGCTGGTAGCGACATTAACATCTGAACCTGCCGCATGGTCTTTCCGTGCAGTCTTTACTGTTTCTCAGTTCAGTTTGACATCTCCTCTGAGGAGGAGCTCTGTTCTGTGCAGTGGCTGACACTTTCCTGGGGCTGTGCAGACTGGTACCACTGAGATTTCTCTGTCAGCATTTCTTTCTGAAGAAAGTGACTTGAGGTATTAAACCCTATAAACTTTATGTGAGATTACATACCACCTACTGCTGTAGAGGCCAGGAATCTGTGTAGCTAAATAAGTATTAATAAGTAAACAAGCCTAAATAAAGGAGGTGGTAATTTATCTTGCCATCGTCACTGATGCCACCCGATACTGATCTGGTACATCTTTAGTCAACACAACCATTTCCCCAGTTTCAGAGGTGTGAATTTCCTCCTTACATTGTTAAGGATATAACTATGTTAGTCACCTATTCCATTCCATTAGCATGTAGCTGAGAAGCAAATTATTCCCATTTGCAAACCCATCTGCGTGGTAAATGAACATGTTCTAAATCTTCTCATGCAAGCTCTCTCCTTTACAGAAAGTGGACAACTTCTGCCTGACTCGACTTTAACAGGCTGTTTGTGGGTCAGACTGCTCTCCGTTTAAATCTAGGCAATTCTTGTGAGTTAGGTTCCATTTACTGTCTTACTACCCCCTCCAAATTGTTGTGAAATGAATCCCGATCAGAGATCCCAAAGCATCAGATGAATGAAGGGCAGCAGCCCATTTCCTGTGGTGTATTTGGCAATGTCTGGCTGAATGTTTAGTCATCGGTATGTTTCACTTCTTATTTTGCTCTAGCTTGTTTTGATAGTGTTCTTCATTTTGACTTAATGTCATTTTGATTTTGGTAAAATTACAGCAGCGGCTCATTTGGTCCCATTAAATCACAATATCATCTCTGTAACGGTTTTATCCTGCTCATCCTAGAAAGCTCATTTGTATCTTGAGAGCATTTGATGAGAAATTCCTCTCTCAGCACCTCCCTGCATACATATGCCAGTGCAGCCCTGTATTCCCATCATGCCCCTTATGGATAGATATTTAGAATATTGTTTCAGAGGGAGGTCTCTGACCAACCCTTTCCACTGTCATTTGTACAAAAGGCATATGTATCAAAGCCAATGTTCTTGTGGTTGCTTTGTGCAGATGCTTGAAAGCCATGCTTGTTCTTCAGGAGGGCAGGGCCCCACCGCTGTTGGGTTTGATGTTCTTCACCACGTGTACCTTATGTGAGGGAACCCAGCCTGCCACCTGTAGTGTCGTCCTCAAGCCATGTTGAGTTTTAAACCTCTGAGACTGCAGTCTGTGTGAGAATGACCTTGTCAGTGATGGTGCAGTTTTCCATACATGATCCCACAGAGATGCCAGTTCGCTATAGATGTCAGGTTTTGGAGGGTACAGAGACATATGTGCAAACCCTTAAAATACACAGGGCTGTCTGGAAACTTCCTGGTTTGAGAGGTTAAATATAATTCGCTGTAGCCTCTTGCAGCATCCCCTTCCCTAGTTTATTCCCAGTTATAAAGTCCCATTTCTTTTTCAAGATACATATTGCTGAATTGGGTCATTCATGTTGGTATAAATCAGGTCATTGCAATTTATTTGTCATCTTGCAGGGCAGCTTGACATTTTGTCTTACCTTCCTGAGTATGCCATTTTATTAGGCTGTCCTTCTAGCAAGTGATAGATCTTGCTGCCAGTTCATTTTGCTTAACCTACACCACCCTCAAGCTCTGGTGACTTTTGTTTTCTGTGTTTACTTTTTCCCAGTCTGGTCTGAGTTCACTTGATATTTCTACCCTGCAGAGCTTCTTTTGCAATTATTTTACTATTAACAAGGGGAAGTTTAAATCCATTGTACCTGGATTTGGCTTGTTAGTTATTTCATGAGCTGATGCCTCTTGGTAGTTACCTTCAGGGAATTTGTGTTGCCCTGCTTCATTAACCGCTTCCCTTGCAGGTGAGACAGGTATCCCCTCATATTTGTCAAACCCAATTACATGACAGTATCTGTTTCTGAGTGTTCAGCAGATTCCAGCTCCCCTAAGGTGACTAGGAGCTGTAATTAAAGATAGCAAGTGAATTTTAATGTCAGGATTTTGCATGTGGTTGTGCAGCACCTCTGTGACAGGCCAAATGGCGTAGCTACTGCGGTGATTTACCATTGACGTGCCTGCTCCTCATTCTCTCTGGTGACTTAGATCTCTAATAATCAGCTCATTCTGGCTGCTCTGCTAACTGTGTATTACGGACCGGGTGCCAAGCCTTGTTAGGTACAGCACACGTCAAATTAAACACAAGTCACCTGGCCAAAACCAGAGATCATGTGGTTGTATCAACACAACTGCACAGTGAATAGGTGGTGACAGTGTTACAGTCCCCAAGGGAAGAACATAAGTGAGGGGGGGAAAAAACCCTCCTGCTGCTGCTGAACTCCTGCTGAAGTCTTTCTGACCCTGAGAAATGGACCACAGCCCAGCTCTACCCTAGCCCGTGCAGGAGGAGCACACATAGCTGAGCCAGACTGCAAGGGGTGAGGTGGATGGGCTCTGGTCCCTTCCACCTACATGGTTTTATTTAGCCCCATTCAATCATACAGATCATCATGTCCTTTATTAACCTAGCTCTGCTTGCAAAGCAGGAATGGGAAATGTTTAAATATTTCAGATGATTTCTGTATTTTCTTTGGAACTGCTGCTAATCCCTGTAAGCTGTTGTGATTCAAAATTTACTGGCATCAAGCCCTTCTCGGATAACTACTAAATAATACACTCAGGAACATGATTCATTCATACGCTTTAGAAAAGAAACACTTAATCCAGCTCATATTCTTCCAGTTTGCTCCCTGAACATGAAAGATTACAATTTTAATTGAGCTTAGAGATGACTCTGTTTTGTTTGTGGCATTTGCTGGTTTCTCCTTTTTCTTTTCCTTTCCTCTCTCTTCTCTCCCCCTCTCTCTTCCTGTACCCCCTCCCCTTCCTTCTTCCTCTCCTCACAGTCACACTGTTTTCACTTATGTGTCTAACAGACACTCCCCTTTTATCTTGGCAATTTGGAATTTCTTCCTAACAGAGGAAAAATATCTGATTTTATCACAGGAGAAGTATGTAGAGCAGATGTAGAGTTTATTCTTTTAAGACTAGAACTGAGAATGTAAGGCATAGTAATTGATTTTGCTGCATCCAGCATAGTACTTTAAAAATATCTCCCTGGTATGCTGCTCTGACCCAAAATCAGTATTACAAGTGACAGCTCCGTATCCAGGGATTCTATTCAGGCATATTTCTTGCAAGAATTTCAAAGAGCTGTAAATTTAAGATTCTTGATCATTTAAAACTAAAAATGGGTTCTTGGTGTTCCTTCTCCCCACCCCATGTTTCTTTCTTTTCCCTCACTCGCCGCACCATTAGCACCACTAGTGCTTCTCTCTTGCACCAGCACAAAGTGAGCAGGTCTTTGTGGCGAGGCTCTCCAAGGTCACTACAGGAGCATCCATACAAACTGCTGCATTGACTTCAGGAGCTTAGAGGTAAGCACATCTATAGCTACAGACCAAAGGGCTTTCATGAGCACCAGTGCCATGAGTCCCAACCAACCCATGTAAGTGTCTAGCTAGAAGATCATCTTTCAGAAGGAATAAATGTCCTATAGAATGACATAGGCCTTTCCCCCCCCAACATTTACTCCGTACAATTAAGAACTCAGATTCCCAGTCTGGATTTTAAAAAGCAACTAATTTTCAGAGCACGTAGTCCTGCCAGCTCTTGCTCTCCTTTCCAAATACAGGTGTTGCCACTGCAGTTAATATCTGGCTCCTTCAGCACCACCTATGCCAGAAACTTCAGAGGGACCTGCAAAAGACACTCTAATGTCTGACTAATTAGTTTCACCCAGTGGAAGAGTTCTATCTGAATTCTCCTCCTTGGAATAGCAAATCTAGGTTCCAATGATGCTATGTGTCAGGGGGTGACAGTGGTTAATGAGACAAGATTTTGAAATGTTCTCTACTTTGTCTCCTTATCTTTATTATAAATGTTATTTCTTACCTTCTAGTAACACTTGGCTTTCTTGTGAAACAGAAGAAGGTATCATTATCTGTGACTTGATGATCTCAAAGGTCTTTTCCAACCGAAACAAATCTATGATTCTGTGATTATCGGTATCCCTTTTACTTATTTACAAAACCGTGCTGTTTCCTCCATTCATCTCTTTTCCTGCCTGTGCAGTACAGCTCCCTGAAACCTCTCTCCCCTCTGCCCCCGTTCATGTATTGTTCTGTCATTGCACTGCCTCAGTATCCACTAGACAGCTTTGAAGGATGTGTGACTAAAACTGAGCAGTGTTCTAAAAGGATAATATGGGATATTTTCAGAATTTATTTTCTGCCACACACTCTGTTACTGTTGAGGTTTCTGAGGGACTTTTCTCTAACTGGTTGTATTTCTGTTCAGAAGTCTTCAGTCTTGGAGTGCTGACAGCCCCTTTCTTTGTGCATTAATTTACATTTACCAATTTGAACACTAAACCTAAAGCCTCTCCCTCGTTTTATCTTTAGTGTATAATTTTGATCTGCTCACTCTTTGGTCTCTTCCAGCAATACATGTGTGTTTGACTGGAAAAGGTACCAGAAGCCATACACATGTATGCTTGCATGACTATGTATGGCCCTTATGTAACCAGGTATAAAAGTCAGACTCTGATGCTTTTGCTTTTTTTGATATTCATGTCAAGTACTTAAGCTTTTTGAAATGTATGCTGAGTTTTCATTTTCAAGGGAACCCATGTAAAACAAAGAACAATACACAATGAAAGTAGACATGAGAGTAGTTTTGTAAAGAATCTGCCAAGCCACAATCCTCCTTTTTTTACTAGATTTTGTAAATTCCAGGGTTTATAGACCCAGGTTGGTTTTCCCTGTCTGTCCCTTCAGCAAGCTGTCTCCAGCAGGAGAGTGCAGGCACTGTCCTCACACATGACAAGGCCTCTTGGGATGGGTTTAAACAAAAGTCAGAGATCCTGATGTGGCCAGAGGCCCAGGGCATGACACAGCCCCTGTCCTTGTATCTCTGCTTTCTTGCTTCCAGCACAAACTGGTGATGCCTGGGTTCCATCTGGGAGCAGGCTCAGGCACAGCTGTCCCCAGCACTGCCCCAAGGAGGTCGCTGGGGGCTGCTGGGTGGCAGAAGCCAGCACTGTGCCTGGAGACTGCTAACAGACCATTCTGTAATCACATCGCAGTGCTCAGCCAGGGTCCCAGGCCTATTTCCTGGAACAAATCAAGCCCACATGCCTGAGCAAGCAACACACAGGAAAAGAAAACTTGTTCTCACTTTTCTTCTCTTGAGTGAGTTTAAATTACAAAGGAAGAAAAGTCATTAGAGCAGATCCCCTTCCTGCTGAAAAGCCATCTTAGGAAGTTGGGCTGGAGTCCCTGGTGCAAGCAGTTTGCCCTTGAGGTAGGAGGAGACCTTCTTTTCATATTCCAACTGTACTTTCAGTCCCTGGATGGCCTAAGCCTTGACACAGCTTCCTGAAGCTGGGGAGCTGCTCTGCTTTCTGCTGCACGCTGTTGTGATAGCCCTGGGTCTGGTAGAGCAGCTCTGGCATGCCGCTATACCATACGGGATTGTCCTGGAAGCAAGACAGTCCTTGGCTGCCCTCCTTGGTCACTTCTTCCCTGTTGTAGTTCAGGATGAGCAGAAGAAGGACAGCAGGCTCAGCTGCTGGGTTTTTTCTCATATGACAAAGTGAGGGGTGAATGGGACGACTAAAGGGTTCACTTGTAAAATAGCACTAAGCCATTAAACTGCATAATTACTGAAGAGTGAGACTTTTCTATTAGCTAAACACCTTGGTTTGTGTGATAGGAGGAAAAATATTGCTTACATTAAAATTTTATTTTATTCTGAAAGCTGTCAGCCACAGATTTTGAGGTGTGATCAGGGAGTAACCTGATTATCATTTTATGCAAGGGATGTCATGAGTGCTAATCAAAAGATTCCCTTCTTACCTTAAAGATCAAGCTCTGGGAGCACATGAAAGTTAATTCCCAGCAGCTTGAATCAGAACAGCAGGGGTATGTACCTCAACTCTGGAAAATGAGGAGTGTGTGAAGCAATTCTGAAGTAAGAGAAAGGGCTAAGCACAGAGGTGGACCCCAGGACACCCCTCCTCTCTAGAGTTCATGCACTTCCCTCTGTGAAGCAGCCCCATGGAATCCCATCTCCAGGGTGTACACAGTCAAGCTTTACTCTTTCATGAGGCAGCATGAAAGCATCTCCTTCCTTGCTCAGGAAGGAGATGTGGGTAATCCAGACATAAAGGCATCTGTCCTGGCTGTGGGGTAAGGAATTCTGGGCACAGAATCACAGCGGGGGCTGTGCTGCTGCGTGGCTGAGGACGTGGGAGTCTCGGCACCAGAAGGAGAACCCATGCTGCTGGTGCTGCCTGAGTTGCAGAGCAGAAGATGGGGCTGCAGGTATGGGAATGCTGACACTTGTTTGCACTCCAGAAACTTTGCAGTGCAAGTGCAGGTGCTGTGTGGGTTTAGGCCTCTCCCAGCTTGGGGAATTGCTGCCAGCATCAGCTTTTTGGATTGCTTTATGGACCTTAGACACTTACATTCTACCTAAGTAAAAATTTTTTTTTTTAGTCTTTGCTCTTTCCCAAAATTAATTAAGTTTGCAGCTTCACAGGGTTTGATTTTCTAATCCAGCCATGCTTCATCATTGATGTAAAGCAAGAGGGCTTTTTCTCCCTTCAGACTCTTTTCTAATGACTGCTTATTTCTTGCCCTCTAAGTGTGTGCCTCAATTCTCTGCATCTATTTATAAGAGCTTCCCTGCTTCCAGGAGTGTTTAATCAAAGAGAAGGCAATCAGCAGGTTGTAAGCATCAAATGTCAGCAGCTACCTCGTTTCTGACATCTCTTGAAAAAAATGTTTCATTACCATGCAAATGATGTTAGTCTTCCTTCCCAAGATCCATCGTCACATGGTGTAACATATGGCACACAAAACCGTGCTCCCAAGATTTATGCAGCAACTGTGTTCTGTAGCAGAACAACAGTTGAGAGAGCTAAACCATCAGATGACAGTCGTCACTGTTTCCCAAATTGCTGGGGAATATTTACCTATCTCATGGTCACTCTAACTTTGAGGGGTGGGGGGGAGGCATGTGCTGATATCTGCTTACTTTTAAACCCTTCTGGTTTTCTCTGGCTGGTATCAGAAATACCGTGGTGCCTTTCACAGCCTGTGCCCAGCTGCTTTAATGGGTGTTACTACCTCTCCTGAGTATGTCTGGGAAGCTAATTCTTCAGCTGATACATGGAGTGGCAATGTCTTGAACTACACAAAAAAATTTGAAGCCTCTCTTTGGAATTGTTGAAAGTGCCAGTAATGGTAGAAGGAATGCAGCTTTTCTATGGGCCCTGAAAGCCTGTAAGCAGGATAGGATAAATCCATGAGAGGTTTGAATCATTGGAGCCTCCACTGGAGCACAGTTCAGTGACTTCAGCCAGGCTTCAGGATGTGTTTAGAGTTTGGCATATGTTTGGGTGCATTGTTAACCTCAAGCGTGCGATCAAGTGCTTTGCTGACTCAGGGACGAGACATTCCTTACAGCTTGTTGTTTTCCACTTGGCCATCTGGGAAGAAGCAGCTTGACAGCACGGGGGCTGTGTGAGACTTTACTGCCTTTTGGAAAGGGTTTTAACAGCCTTGAAGTTTCCGGGTCCTCCGAATCGGGAATTCTTGTCTTTACAGATCTAACTGAGGTGGAACAACCTCACTGTAGCACTTGAAAGCAAACTGACCACACCACAGCGTTTGCTAGGTTGTCAATCAACCTGTGCCTAGTTAAAGTAATCTCATGTTTTACTGGAACTACTAAGGATGCAGGTGGAAAGCTTTACAGAACCTGCAGGTTTGGGGCATGAAATAGCCCCTTTTACATATTTTAGGAAGTGTCTTTTGCACCTGGGTGACTGGTAAGACCCCAAATTTGCAAACAGTTCTAATTAGAGTCATCTCTTCACTGCACCCATTTCCTGAGCTGGGGGAGCAAATCTGTATTTATATGACATAAATGCTATTCCAGGCTGTTAAGACAAGTCACCCTCATGCTGCAGGCAGGCAGTGCAGAAGAGCAGGTAATACAGACCTGTTACTGCCTTGGTGGGAGAAAAGCAGGGTATCTGGATCCCTTGGTATTCTCCAGATGATTTTAACTTCCCAAAAATACCAGAGGTTCCCCTGAAACATCCCCATCTCACTCACCCATCTGGTCAGCACACACCCTTCCTCTGACCCAAGACCCTTCCAGTCTGCCAGGTAACGCTCTTGACCTGAAAGCCATTTCTATACTCCTGTGCTGGTTTGCATTTTTGATGAACACTTAGAGGAGAAAAGATGTTTACAGTAACAAAATGCATTTCTTTGTGGCAACTCTTCTCTTTTTTTATTCTTTTCCAGTGACAAAATGTTCCCAGCCTTTGGATTTGGAGCAAGGATACCCCCAGAATACAAAGTAGGTGCATAAATGACATTTTCTAGTTTCCTTGGTTTACAAGGCACAAAATGAGGGAGAAATGGTTCAGTGCAGGGCAGGGGCTAGGGGGGATCAGCTCCTACTGCTTGTTTTCTTTCAGATGGCTTTCTCACCCAGTGATACCTCACTGAAACCAGAAGCTGGAGCTAGACTTAAAACAGTTACATTACACCCAAAATACTTCATGGTATTGGCAAAGCTTTGTGAATGGATGCAGGTCTAGTAAGAGGAGAACTGATTTTTTGAACAGTGCTTGCCAAGCATATTTTGAAGCTTTGCAAGCCCTAGTTTGACAGAACCTATCTGTGGAGGATGTGGTTCAGTGAGCGGCCTGGTGTCCATGCTTTATGATGAAGAGATTTAACATCTTCCTGAAAATAAAGACTTTAAAATAGAGTTTTGCTCTGTGGCAAATTCCCGTGTCATCGTGGACCCAGGAGGAGAAATACAGGAGCATGTATTCATGCTGGAGAGAAGTCATATTTATAAACAAAACAAAATGAGAGTGATCCATAGTGATGGTGTGAGCATAAATATGCAGCCTGGTGGGGCTAGAGTGACAACAGTGAAGTAAAAGAAGGAGCATCCAACAGGGAAAGGCCTAAGAAGAAACAGGCAGAAGTTCAGATCCTATATCGCACATGTAGAGGCATTGTGGGCAGAAGAGTAGTTCTGTACAAATATGTAACCAAAATTTAGCTGGGGATTCTGCAACTCAAATACTCTCTGGAAAAGAACAGCACTGGACTTCTGATCAGGCAGGTGTCATCCAGTACCCCTGTGTGCCCTGCTCTGGGTTGTGTCTCAGCTGTGGCTGGGGTGGGGAGCTGAACACCAGCCAGGTGAGAATTTCTGTGCAGGGAGGGGTTGTGTGCTACTCAGCGTTGCAAAACATGAATCAACAGATGAAAAAATGTACCATTGTGTTCCTTGTGGCCTGTAGGCCTGAATAGCTGTAGTGACCTACAGCAAATTCGATACACACCTCAAAAAGGGGGTCTAAGGTAAGTCAACATATGTATTTACAGCATTGTCTCTTAAGCTAAAAGCAGTGTTACCAGAAGACAACTGTGCCTGACAAAGTGTTTTGAAGGGCTCTGTTCCTGAGCAGTAACATCAGTGTTAACGCTTCCCGAAACCAGAGACAGCTTCCAGAACTCAGATACAGATTATAATGTGGTAAATGCATGCAGAACATCCAAGTCTGTGTCTGGCTGTTCCAGCTGCAGCAGCTGACAACCATCTCTGCTGTGTAAGGGGGAGTGTTTGGAAGAATAACCACGAGCAGCTTCTACCACCAGACACACTAGTGAAATGCAGTAGCCACTTCCCAAATGTCCATCCCTTTGCCACAAGCATGTGCCTCCCTCCCATGGCCATTATGGCAGCATTGACTGGGTGACACATACCCCAACCAGATCACTCTTCCAAGCCCAGTACTGGCCATCTTTGACAATGCCATGGACTGTTGTGAGTGTTCTATGTGAAGGTATGAGCCTGTGGTATGCTAAGGGCTGGTTGTTCCATCATCTGCATGGGGGAAAACTTGCAACTCTTTCAGCTGCAGAGAGACATCCTTACCTAGGACCAGTTGAAGGAAGGTGTTACTGTGGCAGCTGAAGTCTTTCCACTGGTTTGCTGGTGGTGGCAGCAGGATAAAATTCACAGCACAAGAATGCTTCTTTCTCAGCCAAAATCATCAGCTGGTGGCACTGAAGCCTCCAATCACAAGAGCATACTGGCAACCTTCAGATTTTGAGGAGTTCAGAAAAAGTAAGGGTAAACTTAAGATGGAGCTAATTCCTTGTGGATCACGTATGTGTGAGTAAAAAACACAAGTCCCAAAGTAAAGGAAGATGCAAGTGAGGGCCAGAACAACTTCTTTAATCTCCACTATGGACAATTGTAACAGAAAACAACAAAGACAAAATGACGTGACATCAGCTTACCAACATAATAAAACTTCAAAGAAGAGAAGAACCACGTTGCAGGGGGACAAGCCCTTCTGTGCAGCAGATGGGGACAAATAATTAGCTTCATGTTTGTTATGGGCACATCCAACTGGAACTGGATTAGGAATGAACAGTCATCTGTGCTGTTGTTCAGTCCCTCACTGTCACACTCAGTCACAAGCAGTAGAAAACCAAGGCCTGTAATTCACTATCCAGCGTGAGTCAATGCCAGCATTGCTCTTGAGGATCAGCTGAAAGTCTCTGCTTCCATCCTGGACATAAGCTCTACATTTTTTGCCAAGGTTTCCTTGGCACACTGGGCCACATGGGAGAAAAGGTCTGTTGGTGATGCTGCCAAACCCGTGCCTTGGATTCCTACTGTCTTGAGCTCCTGCCAATAGCCTGGGAGAGGTGCTGTAGAGCAGCATCTGCCTGTCCATTCAGTGAGGCTGTAGCCTCCTCACATGCTACAAGGAGAGCAATGTTTGCTATGCCAACTTCTATTCCTCATTGAATAATGCACACTGCACCCCCCATTTACATTAGCACTTCAGAACAATGTTGGTGCCCACCTCTGCAGGCCCTCCATGAATCTCTTGAGGTTGAACCCCTTTACATACATGTTTTTATGTATGCTTTCTACAGAATTTCCATTTCAAGAGCACACTACTCTGTTACACTGACTTTATTTTCCCTTGTTTCAGCTCCAAATGAAACACTAGAGCTGTTAGCAGAGAAACAGCAGTTTTTTAGTGGCATAAGGAATCTGTGGGAGTGAGGGAAGCAAGATATGCCATATATAACATTCCTCATCAGTCTAGAGATCTTTCATCTAATATTCAGCAATATGGTATTTTCTCCCCAAGGTCTAACAAAGACATTACCCTGCTCCTTGATCTAAGTAAACCTTTGAGAGCAATGTTCTCCTCTTGAATTTCTATCACACAAAACTTGCAGAACATGCTGGTTATTCCACAGCCATGGTTTCTATCACACAAAACTTGCAGAACATGCTGGTTATTCCACAGCCATATCCTCAAGCCATCACTTTTTTTTTCTTTTTTTTTTTCTTTTTTTTTTCAATGAGAAGTATCTGAGAAGTCTGATGTAAAGTGAGAAGTGCAGATAATACGGACTCAGACACTGCTGCAAAAGGTCACAGTGAGGAGGAGGAAACAGATCTAAACCATACACACTAATTCCTTAGTAGGCAGAACTCAAAGGAACTGAAAAACCCCAGAGCAGCACAGAACTTGCTGTTAAAATGAAAAGAAAGTTAGAATTGTGTCAGCCCCATGGCAGGTATGTTGCCAATAACAAAGTGTTCTTTCCTAAAGAAGAATTCAGTCTGACACCTGGATAGGTACAAAACAAACTGCGGTTTGCTTTAAGACAGTCCTGGTTATTTCTGCATTTTAATGTAAGTTTTGTTCACTGCTTATGCTGGGAAGGGTTCCTGGAGGGAAACTCACTGCAGTTACAGACCAACCTGCCCTGATGGGTTTACTGGGCAGTTGAGGGACTCAAAAAGTGCTGTGGTCCTTGTGATTCCTGCACTTTCCAGGAACTTGAGGGAAAAAATATATGCAAACCGGACAAAAAAAGAGCCAACAGAAGGATGTTTGTACCGACCAAGGGAAAAAACAGAATTTGTCACTTCATCCACACAACTTGAATTTAGACATGGAAATTGGGCAGCATGCTCAAAAATCAAGTACACAGGAAAATAAATGACCAAGACTCGCCAAGCAGAGATGCCTACAGTGTGGTCTTAGCCAGAGACACAAGCTGTCTATCTCCCAAACTATTTGATTAATGAGCATTCTGAAAATAATAGCTTTTGAGCAATGCTTCTTTAAGTTTGTTAGTGTCTTAGGCTTTTGCAAAATATGCAGCCATTCCATATTTAATTTTCAGACTGGGAGCAGCTTATTAGTGTTCAATTTATTCACAGATAAGTGCTCAACATTGTGCATCTCAGCACTTACACTTGTATGCATCTATTGCTGGTGATTTTTGACAATCTATTTAAATTAGTAAGGAAGCATTCCTAAACATGCCTGAATTTGTCAGATTGTTTGTCAAGTAGTCCCAGTACCATCACCATGGCAGCTTAGGGAAAGCTGGAGCTATTTGGGACAGGGAGGTTAATTTAAATGAATCCAACACTCTAGAGAGGGAAAAAGAGGATTACTAAGTTTGAGAATTCAGGCATCTATCTTCAGCATTTGCAAAATGAAATAAAAATGTGGTTTCTGAGACAAAGCAGCTTTTTATTTAAAAAAATGGGAATTCAGTTGGAGTAAAAGGGGGTTAAAAAAATGTGGAGGCCAAAACATGTTTTGATGCAACTTAAATAAAATGCCTCTGCATAGTCCAAAAGCTTTCCAGCAATTTGCTTTATGATTTCATGGCAGTTTATTATTTGTCAGATTCCAGGGTAAGGTTTTGTTTGTGTTTTGAGGTTTCTCTCTGAGTCCAGAAGACTTTTTTATTTTTCAAGAAATCTCAGAGATTCTCATTAATTTGGAAATTCTCCTTTCCTTTCAGTCTCCTTTCCCCATCCCAATATGAGGGAAATAAATTATCTGCTACATTAGATCAAGGTGACATTTCTACTAAACGGTGATAAGCATGTGGCAGCACAGTTGTGGTTCTTGCAAGAGTCTTACTTTGAGACTCTTGATCTCAACTGATGGAAAACTTCCATTCTTTATGGAGATTCTTGTCACTGTGTATGTGCAGGCAATGGAAGCATAGTACAAGGATAAAACAAAATTACTTTCTCAGCCTTAGCAAAAAAATTTTTAGACTGATTCTTTAGTCTTATTAGACAGAAATGCTGTCGTCATAATCTATATCATGATGTATGGTACAGCTACTTATTCTGCTTGTTAAAGACCTTGAAGAAATTACCTGAGAAATAGTATGTTCCTGGTGCAGGAAGTTCCTGTGTGTGTTTTAATACCCCCATATCCATGATGGTACCTGCTAAATAATTTATCCAGAGTCCTGCCGAGGGAAAAGATCAGTATCTAGCCAAGTGCAAGTGATTGTCCTTAGAGGCTTTGAGTAGTGTTTTGTATGGGAACCCAGTCAGTGCTAGGCTGACCACCTGTAATCACCTCTGCCTTCCCTAGTTTCTCTCTCCTTTCCTTTTATGGAATCATAGAATGGTTTGGGTTGGAAGGGTTCTTGTTTATGGATATATTTTTAGAGAGGAGGAGGGCTGAGCAGAGGGTCAGCTCCATATTCAAAATGTAATCCAGGGTCCACGACACCATCACAGTTCTGTGAGGACATTCCTCACCTCAAAGCCATCTTCCACCACGGTCTGCAGCTCTTTGCACCATTCTCTGTGCCAGGTACTAACATAAAGCAGTCACTCTGTGTTTGTGTGACTTGACATATCCCAGGATTTCCTGACTCTGCTAGGATGGATCAATCTAATGTGCTTGCTGCTATATAATGATCTGTGTTGATTGAAAAGGCTGTCGCTGTATCACAACCTGCTTCTCTCTCCCGCCATCCAAGGTGCTAAGCTAGGGAGAGCTGGCATTTAAATCTCCTCCTCAGCAGTAGGTCCTTCTTCTATGCCTGGCATTGAGATCCCAATCCTGACACCATAGTTACACGATTTCGCATTGACAAGTTGGTTTTGTTACTTCATTCCTGGGGGGAGTTCCAGCTGGGATTGTATCTCACATGTAATGGCTGAAAGCTTGAAAGATCTCCGTTTCAACACAGAAAGAATGTAAAGGGTGTTTAACCACAAGTCCTCATGAAATAATTTTTCTGACTGCAGTCTTCTTCTCTTCGTCCCATTTATCTGCAGGTGTCTCATGATTTTGCAATCAATTTCAATGAAGACAACCCAGAATGTGCAGGTAATGCTTTTAGGACAAACTAACATATTTTTGCTGTGTGCAGAATGTGCTTGGATTTTTTATTGTATCCCCAAAGTGTTATTCAAAGTGTTTTTTAAAGAAAGCAGCCAGGATTTTCAAAACCTGACAGACTCACAAGCAACCAGGCTTAGCCTTAGAAACCTTAGAAAGAGCCACACATTCATTTCCTGAAATACAGGTCCCTTTGAAAGGATGCTATGTTGGACATTCAGCATCACACTTTCACACACCACCAGCATTTCTGAAAACTAAAGCCATGTCTTCTTGATTTGTTCCAGATCCACCAGCATGACAGGTTATGCCGCTAAGAAGGGCAGGACATGCAGAAGCAGCCTGTGAACCTCTGTGATCAAAGATTCCCTCGGTTTAGAGACAGTTCTTTGGTCAGAGCTGCAGTAGCAGCAGCTGCTGCAGGCCAGCCCTGCGGTGTCCAGTGCAGGGCTGTCAGGGCAGGTGCTGAGGGCAGTGGTGGCAGAAGGCAGTGTGCTTTCATGACAGCAACTACAGCAGGACGCTGTTTTAATTAATATCAGTGTGTTCTAGCAACAGTCACTAATACTCGGCAGTCAGAGGCCAGATTCCTGATGCTGGATGGCCCATATTTGTGAGGTCTGCAGTGACTGATGCCGTCTTCCTAGGATCTCCTGCCACAATTCACGTTTTGTCAAAGAGAATAACAGGACAATAATCTCTAAAAAGCAATCGCAGACTGACACTTAGTTGAGAGTCTTGGTCAGATGACCATTGCTGTCTAAAATTTACAGGTTGTTATTCTTTCTCCCTTATCCTTCTGCTAACACCCAAACACTGAAGTGGGGGTTTCAAAATGCTCTTCCTGTTCAGATTTTGTAGCTGCTCCTTTCAGCCCTTCTCAGGCTTATTAGTGGCTTTTTTTCAGGCATGGTCAGTGGAATATGTTCAGGATGAGACTTAAGGTGCTAAGAAATTAAGTGAGGAAAAGAGAGGACAAGCAATTCAATGGAAAGAGACATGAAAATAACTCAAGAGTTGATGCATCTTAAATGCCAGGCCTGTTTTCAGTTCAGTAGGCATCCTGGCTTTCTTGTTGCGCTTGGATTGTTAGGCTGCCTGGCCTCTGTGGGTTATATGCTTGAGATGTAATTGGGCATAAGTCCTACAGCTGCTTGATGTGTTCACACAGCTTTTTACAGTGCTTTTAAGGAGTTAAAAGAAGCAGAAATTACATGTATGCATCTAGGAGTGCCTGTAAGCTTGTGAGCCAGCTTGCAGTGGAGATTATAGTCACACTGAGGGTGTGGGGATGAGGTGGAGAATCCAAACAGACCTCAGCATTAAGTGATAACATATTTATGCGTGCAGTGTTCAAACATAGCTTTGTTCACCAGTCAAAACACAGGACATTTGTGACCTACATACCTCAGAAAACAGCCCTAGCACTTCATGGAAAGAACACCTTTTTTATCCCCCCCCCTTTGCTGTCTCTTTGGAGTCCTAGGCTAATTTTTTTATCACACTGGCATTGTTGTGTATCAATTCATATTGATTGAGAAGGCTGTCACATCTATGTGGTGACAGCAGCAGGTCAGACAAACCCTCATCACATAAAGAATTTACGATCCAGACCATACTAGGTATGCAAAATAAATGTAAACATTGTCTCTCTAAAATAAAGGAGACCAAGAGAAGTAAGCTGCAAAGGAAGCCGCTTACATATCCTGGTGGATTGGGATATCAGGACAGTAGATGTGTCTAAAACATACTAATCTGAGATAGTGAACAAGAAATTATGTTTCTAGAACATGTTTCTTTATAAATGAAAGCAACTTTCTGACATGAACCATGCTAAATCTTCATGGATCGCAGGGAGTAAGGTTCAGCTTATACTATATTAACACATAAGAAAAAAAACTACAGTATATCTTGTTATCATCTCAGGGAATATTTATGAGGCCTTCATGCAAAATCCATCAGTACATGTAATGAAATCCTTAGCAGGTTTAAAATCTGCAGGTCAGTTTTGCAATAATGCAATTTAGTCACTGGAGTTACCGAGGGAAATTTTGTAATATTAGTTTACATTTTAGCCAACAATAGCTATAATTAGAGCGTGTTCTTTTGTCTGTGAGCACTGCAATGCAAAAATACATTTGTAGCTGTCTCTAAAGAGTGAAGGCTGCGTTCTCCACCAATTTTTTTTTTTTAATAGGAGGTTGGGTGTATCGCTGTAAAACAATTAGAGCTCCCCATGATTTGTTAGTAGCTGGTCTGTACCTTCACATCCTGTAAACACTGTCGAGTAAAATGTCGTGAGTGAGCTACTCTGAGTGCAAGCTGAAACCAGCTGAGGCTCTCTCTAATGTCATTTCCTTCTCCAGCATCCTTTACAAAGCTCTCCAGTCTATCTCTTTCCCACTTTAGACCTCTAATCCTTTAGGTCTGGTAAGCTGGGAGTTCTGAATATGGAGGCTAACATACATCACCTCAAGAAATCCTTCTCAATGATTGAAAACACCAATTTCCATTCTGTGATCTGTCATGTGTGTCAGCACAAGTCTGTTCTCCCTAGTCTGGCTATATATCCTGAAATGAAAAAGCCAAAAGTAGCGAGTTCTTCGTCAAAACTTCTTGACTAAAGCTCATTTTTCTGTAGACTGCAAAGCATCCTGATGTTTCTTCTAAGATTTCACAGCTTTTGGTCACAGTCGAATTCAAACCTGTGAGCAATTATGCAAATTCACCCTGAAAAATTATTTTCTTAGCACAGGGGAGTCAGGTATTTGAAATGATGTTTGAATTCCTTGAGAGCTCCAGGTTGTAAGTACAAAGGGCAAAGTTGTTGGTAACTACCATGATAAACAGAAATAAATACTGATCTGAAGAGGAGGAGAGAGAAGTGTGGAAGTGTCTTTAATTTCTTTCTACCCTTTTAGCATGAATCTTGTCTAGTCATCAGGAAGTGATCACTTATACCTCAACCTGAGAAGGTTGGAAGCTGTGGCATTGCAAGCAGATACCTGGAAAACAGACCTTAAATACTGCTGTGGAGAAGTGTGATATAATGAATTATATAATACAAACTAGATTCAAGGCAGCTAGAGGCACCTTCTCAGAAATTATCTAAAGTTGTTAGTCCTTGCTAATTTTGTATTTCGATTTTATTCATTAAGAATGCACCTTTTATTTACATTTTAAACAAGCGTGAGGGTGCTGGTGTGCTTCACTGATTTGCCATTTGTGTGGCTTTTCATGCCAGGAATACAAGGTGTTGTGGAGGCTTATCAGAGCTGCCTTCCCAAGCTGCAGCTATATGGGCCAACAAACATCGCTCCCATCATCCAGAAGGTGGCAAAGTCAGCATCCGAGGAGACCAACACCAAGGAGGCCTCGGTAAGGGTGTAATACTTTCTGTGTTTGGCTTTTTCCTTGCCTTATGGTGGATCTCTTGTAGGCCATCAAAACAAGGCCTTTCCACAGATGCGACTCATGCTTCACGGTTCTCACTAACAGCTGTCACAGAAGGCAGCTTGGGCCTGTGACAGCCAGAGTGGTGTATCTGGCCTTTATAGCTGCGACAGTCACAGCCCGAAACTCTTCCTCCGCTGTTTCCTGCTTTTAGAGATGTTTCACTGCATCAGCAACACACCCAGTTCTTCACTGTGGAAACATAACTCAGGCTGCAAAAATGTAGGGACCAAGCCCTAGAAGTGCTGCTCATACAGGGAGATGAGTTAAGTGATTCCCTACTCAGACTACCCAATTCCAGGTCTCTTGCAGAGGCTGTCCTAAAACTTTTTTGTTCACTAGGGCGTTTTTCCAACCATTCCTTTGAAAACCGTAGTGCACAGTTTTCAGTTTGCTATTCCTGACAGGGACTATCATGTGCCTTTTAGGAATAAGGAGACGTCTGATCGCCTGCATCTGGTACAAAACCCATGACTGATTCCTTGGGCTAAAAGCCTTATTCATAGATTGTGTTTTAAATGTGCAATCATGTTTTAAATGACATGCATTAGGCCTATTTTTCTCATGCCTTCCAGACAGAAAGGGAGAAAAGGAGAATGAGAGAACTGGAGAGGACAGGTGAGTGAGTAGGTCTGAAACATTTACCAGAGCAGTGCTGTGGGAGTAAAGGATGTAGAAGACATCTTGTGTACCGCAGCAAGAAAAATGCCTGTGTACAGGAACAGGACAGAGCTGTACATTGGCGTGTCTCTCCTCACCAGACCTAGAGCTTTCTCCAGGCTTTCTTCATGTGCTGAGCTTTTTTTAAAATCCTATTAAGGCAGCAGTTCCCAAACATTTCTGATCACGCGTCTGGGTTTGTGATTGTCACTCCACTGCTGTTTCCAGGACCTCAATGGTATTTAAGGTCCCATTGCTAACATGGGGAATTGCTAGGTTTGAATTTCCATTCCCACCTAATCTCATGGCAGCTCACTCTGTTCCCAGTGCTGCCTCTGAACCAGTGTGTCATAGAGGATAAATTGCTTCCTTCTAAACCTAAGCTTCCCCTCTTTCTGTTGGAAAAACAAATTAATTTATAGCATGAGTCTTCAAGATAAAGTTTTCTTCCTGCATGTTTCATGGCAGGAGATGACAAACAAAACACTCTGAGTTTATATAGCTGTGTATACATTAACTTTAAGGATGTGGGTACTGCTCATGCAGGGTGACCGAATTCTCTGACATCTTCATTTTTCCTGTCAATGCACATTTGTTAAATGACTCCTGCTGTCTGACAGTTTAGAAAGGATCCAAGTGAGAGTCACTCTTCCCCATTACCAAGTGAAGATAGCTCATAGCCCATGATGCTGGTTCAGCAGCCTTCAGACTTCTGGTAAAGAAAAGTGCACAAAATTGCTTGCTCTCCTATAGCAAATGAGGAAACCTCTCCTCAGGGCTCTGTATAAAGCATCTGAGGATGGATATCCTCCTCCCTGCACATGCCCTTGCACTCTTCAGGGACACCGTTGCTCTGAAGAGTGCAGCAGACCTACTGTGGAGTGGTGCTTCTCCCACAGGCACCAGTGGGTCTCACTCCAGTTTGCAGTCCGCTGCACCCATCCCACCTGCCTGTTAGCAAAGCTCCTCTGCAAAGTGCCGTTATGGCCTCCCTGACAGCTCTGTGACAGGCTTGTAATGCTTCAGTAGCCCCCGCTCCTCCCTGCCTCCCTTTGCTTCCCAAAGGGGGAAAAACATAATCAGAAACTGTCAGCAGAAGTGATTGTACAGCAGATGGAAAATAGTGCTAGTGAGGATCTCAGGACTAGTCCAGACTTCACAGCCATAGTCCTGAGTCTCACAGCCCTGGCAGCTAGAAACCCCCCATTTCTTCACTATGTGTCCCTTGGCTCTCTCCAGCTCCTGGAAGTTACCTGAACTAGAGCTAAACTCTGGAAGAGGAGAAATTAGTAGCTGAAGGGGTTTGGATGGGAAACACAACCTTTGAGTCACTATAAAGGTTCTTTTCTACTTAAAACACTCTGTGAGTTACCAGCAACACTTTTATACTGGAAAAGGGCAAGCAGCTTTGGAAGATTAACTAATGATACATTTTTTCACTTCTTGTCCAATAACTTCAGCAATATTTCATCTTGCTGATTCTGACGGATGGTGTCATCACAGACATGGCTGACACCAGAGAGGCCATTGTCCATGCCTCTCACCTTCCCATGTCGGTCATCATCGTCGGGGTGGGGAACGCCGATTTTAGTGACATGCAGATGCTGGATGGTGACGATGGGATCCTGAGGTCTCCCAAGGGCGAGCCTGTGCTTCGAGACATTGTCCAGTTTGTGCCATTCAGGAACTTCAAACATGTAAGCTGACTTTTCCATCCGTTCTGCAGCAGAGGGAATATATATAACATATAGCAAACTGTTCCTGGGGCTGGGCCTAACTTTGGATGAGCAAGAACTGTTCAATAATGCCATTATTGCGTCAGAAACGGAGAAAGAAAGAGTTCTGGATGAAATGTGTACCATTAGTGAGATGGTGATGGTGGGAAAGGAAGACATAAGGCAGAACCCACAGGTTTCTCATGGTGCCAATCCTTACTTCCACTTTCTCCCTGATTTCACTATGGTTGCCCTCCCTGGCTTACTTTTCCTGGTGTCTCTTCTCCATTCTCCTTGCATCTGTTCTGTTAGGACATCTGTATTCTGATTTCTATCCCTTCATTTCCAAAGGCAGCTGAAATCTCTGTGAATTCATACAGTGTTACCTGGGAGGCTGTTTCCTTATTGAAATGTAGGTCCCAAAATTCTCAAAGGCAGCACTATCCACCTACAGCATCCCGGTTGCCTCCAAACCCTTCCCCCAAATTCTGTACAAGAACACAACCAAGAAAGTGGTGGGTGTTAGGAAGAGCTTCCCTGTGTCCTCAGCCAGCTGTTTCTGCCTGAGCCTTGCATGGTGCAGGAGATACTCTGTGGGAGAAGAAGGGACAGACCCAGCACTAAATTGCCAAATTTGACAGAAATACCTTGGCCAGGTACTTTTCTGCTCAGTCACCTGCCCTACATTACAGCCTCTGTCCCAGAGGTTTTTTCAGCAGCTGGGTAGCCAGTGTTCCCCCATGGAAGGAGCTTCCTCACACACAGCCAGGTTTGCCAGCACCCTTTTCTCCACGAGGAGGCAGGGAACAGCCATTGTGTTCCTCTGCGATGGCGATCACATCCCTGCCCCTCTGCTTTACCAGCTTCATTCCCCTCATTCCTTCTGCTGTATTTAAATTGTTCTCCAGACTGTTTTTTTTGCTGCCCTCAGTGTCTAGCAAGGATATCCTCAGTATTTGATTTGAAAATTTCTTTACCCTGCAGTGTGACTGACTCATTCTCCTCATGAGATTTCCCTTTCCCATCCACTCCCATCTGCTTGTGATCCTTAGATCCAGATGTGTCACGCACAAGTTCTCATCTCTGGGTCAGTGTTGGTCTGCATGTGGGATTGTGGTGCTTATATCGCCTTCGTTTTTCTAAGATTTTCATCACCATAGGAGATTTTTTTCCCTCTGCTACTTTCAAAATATCTTAATTTTATTTTCCTTTTCTCGAGAGTTCTTTTTTTTTCTCACCTCAAAACAGTTTTGCCCTATTTTTCCTAGATCTAGAGGTACTTCTTACTGTCACAAACTCTGCTGGGGGGAAAACCAACAAACTTGTTTCCCTTTTCCCTCTGTCTCATGTTGACAATGTAAACTCGCCTTGTGCCATTAGTTTGGTGACAGCTGCAGGTTTGCCAGTGAAGAGTAGATCCATATGTTTGTACACTGACAGTGCCACTCGGTCACCTATCTGCTGGGACAAACTATGAGCACGACCTGCTAATAGCTTGTGATCCTCCTTCCTCAGACAACCCCAGGCGAGTAGTGCTGTGCTGTGGTTTGTCGTCAAAGTGTAAAAGAGAGGCAACTTATTTATGGGCTAGTGCTAGACCTCCTTTTAATTGGTCAAAAACATGTTCATGTTTCTGCAAGGAACTGGCAAAGCCAGCTGCATGTGTTATTTTTAGTTTCATTTTGTGATTTTATAACAAAGCTGAAATCATCCTTGATTGAATAGATTAACACTGACAGCCACACTTCTGGGCACTGAATATATTGTGCCTCTGGTGTTAACTTGTGAGTGAGTCTGTGTGTGATTTTAATTGCTAGCATTGATCAAATGACAAGCATATATTACATTTAGATGGCGTAGATTATCTTCCCCAGTAGTGGGGAGAGGATAGCAGTCTTAAAAATGTATTGCTCTTGTTAAATAGTTGTACTTTTCTTGCCCTTTCAGTAGCAGAGATAATATAGATATAGAGATAGATAATGTCTTTGCTATATCACAAAAGTCAATATATCTTATGCAACTTGATATTTAGCCTGTTTATTGTGATCTTTCAGCATTTCAACAAATGTCAGTGTAATGGATGAGTGCCCACAACAATAGTCACTTCTGGTTGAATTTCTTTATTGTCATATCCCAAATAATCCCTCTCTCTGAACAAAGTGACATTCACAGCTATCTCACTTGCTTATCCTCGGCACAAACAAAAGAGCGTGCCTTCTGCATCAGCCAGTGAAGCAATTTTTCATGGGAGGAATGACCATGATGTTGTCCTCGTTCTGCTGGGCCAGACTCCTGGGCCAAACCTGGTCTGGAGGCTGTGAGCAGTTTGGAGTCAGCCAGGGCAGCTGCC